>PNEQ01063708.1:0-59102 GCA_003012365.1 Medauroidea extradentata | reverse complement strand
TGCAAATCTGTCGATCCTTTCACGAGTTATAAGTAAATAACACATATTGGCGGCCATTTTCCAATATGGCGGCTTGAGGTGCATTTCGGGAATGCCTACAACGCTTAAAAAACTTTTTTTTATGTAAATAACATGTCTGCCAAGTTTCATGCTTTTATGAATAAAATGCACAATCTTAGACATATCCTCCGGACTATAACTACTGTCACCTCCTGTAACCTCTGTCCACCTTCTGTTGCCCTGATACACTGCAACCCTCACGGCTCAGGCCTGGTATAACTTACTACTGTCACCTCCTGTAATCTCTGTCCACCTCCTGGTGTCCTGATACACTGCAACCATCACAGCACAGACCTAGGATGGCACTTCTGGTTACCTCTGTCCGCATTCTGTTACCCTGATACCATGCCACCCTCACGACACAGGCCTCCTGTTACTTCTGCCCGTCTCCTTGTGTCCTTATACACTACCACCAGCAAGGTACAAACCTTCCCATACAACACAGAGCTAACTACTTGTACCTCCTGTTACCCATGACGGCCTTCTTGTGCTTTTATATACCACCACACAGGGCACATACCTAATGGCCGCCCACTCATGCAGCAGAGAACTATAGGTGCCACATGGTAACTCAATGCTTTCTGGAAGCCCTGATTCTTGTTTGGATCCATTTTTGACCAATCACACGCCTTTCTGCCAAACATCAACATCAATGCTATGTAGAAATTCTGTGAGACAGCCACCTGCTAACTCACATTCTCATATATGGGTTAACCATGAGAATGGTGCGAAATTAGCAGCAAAGATGCTAATTAAATTAAAAGTCCAACAGAAATGTACACGTAGTTACATCATTGTACTTTTAGATAAGCGTAGGCCTTTACACAAATATGGATCCAAAACTTTGATTTTTGTGAAATTAGCATTGCAAGTGACGTCATGTAAATTACATTTATGTGAAGGGTTGACTAGTATCTTTAATTTATTATATTGAAAGCCCAAATACATTGCAGCTGTAAACATACATGTAAATTTAGTTGTGGGGTTACTTAATTATTTTTTGCATTATCCTGACTCAGAGGTCCGAAATTGGGCTTAATATATCTGACCTTCCGCTTAGTGAAGTTTGAGTCAAGCCACCGAGCCAGGTGACGCAACGGTAAAATCGCACTCGGGAGGATCCGAGTTCTATCCCCGGCTCCAGCCATCCTGATTTCGGTTCTCCATTGTTTTCCGAAATCACTCCAGGGGAGCGCTAGAATGGTACCTTACGTAAGGACATGGCAGACTCCTCTCCTAACTCCTGTCATTGTACCAAGTTGTATCACCGTTTATAATAACCTCGCTGTCGACGAGATGTAAAATCAACTTACAATACCTTACCTTGAGTCAAGCTGAGGCAATATATAGTAATTAAATAATAGTTAAACTATGATAGAGATCGACAGCAGATGTTATTCAATTATTTAAATTTAATGTGAGCTATGCTCAATTACGTTTTAAGTAACTTTAAAAAATTTGATTATTGCTGAACTACTAGCAACTCCTGTTATTTCTGTATTACTCCTCGTGCCCTGATACAACTCCACCCGCAAGACAAATGCCTGGTCGCCGCCTGCCCATGCAGCACAGAGCTAACTACTTGCACCTTCTGTTACCGCTGCCCGCCTCCTGATAACTTGATACACCACCGCCTGCATGGAATTGGAACCTCCTGTTATTTATGTCTTACTCCTGGTGCCCTGATACACCGATACCCACTTGCCACAGGTTGAGCGACATTCAAGATGCCTTCGCCTCACCAGTTCATTAATGCACACCATCTGACCACACAGCGGAAAGTATTGTTGTTCAACTTGTAGAAATTACGTACAATTACATTTTTGCTGTGTGAAAATATTTTACATCACTGGTTTTCTTTTTGTATTGTTAGGTAGGCAAAATTCTAAACTTCGTTATTTTTGGAACCAACTCATTACAAACTATTTTACATATATCCTACCTCACAGTTCTTTCACCCGTCATGTCCATGCATCCCTACTGCTGTAATCGATGTCTTACGTCTGCTACTTCAAGATTGGCTAAGTCCTGGACCACAGTTCTGAATAAACATTACGACTTTCATTCTGTGTGCTCGTGTTGTCTCGTATTTCTTAGGAAAGCAACCGTGACAGAACAATGAAATGAAATAAAGTGAAAGTAATAACTAAAGATCTTTTAAAATTCAGGATGGTAAAAAGTTAAGTTGTCAACCTGGCCTCGAATCACTGCTCGGCTCAAGTTGGCAGCCGTGCAATCTGAGTTGCAAATTCCTGTAACTGGGTCGCTGCGCGCCCGTGCTCTTCTCGCACGTTCAAGCGATGTTCGAGTACTGTGGCTGCCTATCGTAAGACGACGAATAATATTGTAAAATGTTCTACTTCAATCTTAAAACTTATGAAATATCAGAACACTATGAATAAAATAACAGCATGTAGATCAGAACGCAATGAATAAAATATTTAGATCTTCTCGAGAGCGACAAACTCTTTACTATCTCTTAAATATTGTGTTTAACTAAAATGATATCTTATTTAAATATAATACATAAAATCTGTTATAGCTGTGTTAAATATTTGTGTAAAACGATGGCATCATTATTTCATCCAAATTAAGTTATTTACGGTGCACATCGAGGATTTAAGACAGATAAATTACATTATTACGTAAATATATCATATTGATAAAATTATAACAAAAATTTTCTTTAGGATATATGTAGTACTGTCCGTTTATTAATATGTTTCCCACAAGGTTAATTAATTAACATATTTTATATATTTAGTAATTTATGGAATAATTATTACCTAAATTAAATTCACTGTGCCTTTAAATTTATTTTAAGTCAAGCATGAGGAATTTGATTAATACATTCTAACATTTGATTTCAAGTTTTCTGATTTATATGTGATTTTACAGGTGGGTGGGATAATTAATAAAATTAATTATTTGACTAAATTACTAATTTATTAATTTGGGAGATGGTGGCTAGGCTGAAAGAGGCGAGGAGTTTAAGACGCCTCCACCACTGTAACAAAACTGTTATTTAACTATACTGTTTTACACATTATTTAAAGTGTTGTTGGGTGGTTGTAGTCAGAGGTATGGCACTTGATACTGAAACTAGCTCAGCTGTTAAGTTAATGGTGAGGGTTACGGTTAAATTAATGATGATAACCTTATTACTGTGGTTTTACTCTACATAGTTTAGTTACATGATACTACCATGTTATATTGCATAATATAGACAGGAGGGGAGCGGCTTATTATTTAGTTAAGCTAAGTTCATGTTCTACTCTATGATGGGTGACTCTTTGGACATCCTAGACCTCACTGTTAGTATGATGCCGGAGGCTGATGATGTATGTGCTCGGTTATCGACGGACGGCGGTACGTCGTGGATCTCGACCCAGGACCATCCTGGCGAGATGCTGATGACTGGAAAGCTTGAAGGAGACAGACCCCGATTCCCCTAATACTTTGCATTATATTACCACACTTTAGTGCAGGTGGGGATAATCGCTGAGGCCCTTGTCTTGTGCAATTCCCGACATAATTCCACTGCCGTCGTCGCTAGCTCGTCCTCCAGGCGAGGCTCTTAGTAACCATAACACTGATCACCGCCTGCCCATGCAGCACAGAGCTAACTACTTGCACCTTCTGTTACTGCTGTCCGCCTCCTGATAACTTGATAACCACCGCCTGCAATGAATTGGAACCTCCTGTTATTTCTGTTTCACTCCTGGTACCCTGATACACCAATACGCACTTGGCACAGGTTGTGTTACATTCAAGATGCCTTCGCCTCACCAGCTCATTAGTGCACACCGTCTGTGGACACAGCGAAAAGTATTTTGTTCAACTTGTAGGCATTACATACAATTAAATTTTTGCTGTTTGAAAATATGTTACATTACAGGTTTTCTTTTTGTACTGGCAGATAAGTAAAATTCTAAATTTCGTTATTTTTGGAACCAACTCAAACTACAAATTATTTCGCACAATTAAATTATCTATTGGATGCCGAAAAAAACTATTTCACTTACTTCATAGTACAAACTATTATTGTGTACAGTTAAACTTTAATAAATAGACATGCTGAGAGAGGGATTTATAAATTAATATACAGGCATCATATTTTGAGGGTTTTATAGGTGAGTTGCTTTATAACATATCAATGACGTGAAGAGATACGTCGAGTAAAAATTAAAATTTGTATCAAAATATTCTAATAACTAAGGGAATATTTAAGTTGACATGAATATTAAGTTTTTCATCGTCAGTTTTGTTTGTTACCATCATTTAAAATGTCTCATAAAGTCCTAAAATTATACAATATCGTTTTAACATAGTATAAAGTGAAAACATTTAACACATTTTTTGAGCTTGAATACTCAAGGATACTGTTCTGCGCGCTCGAGGCATGAATACCATGGTTAACTCTTGCTAATCCGCCTCTTGCCTTATCGCGCTCAGCTGGCGTGGGGTTTTCTCTCTGACAGTTCACCTGACACTTCAATTCAATTGTTGAATTTCAATTTGTTTGGCATTTTTACGAAGAACGAAAATTATTTCCGAAGACAGTTATTTTATATATTTTCTTTTTGGAAAATTACGAAATTATATTACGTTCTGATCAACACAATTCGATATCAGTATTAGACACTTAAGTATTCCTTCTTGGAATTAAAAAGAGAAATTGATAGTTTTCTTTAGGTGCTCAATTATTTTAAAATACTTCGACCGCTACACATTATTTACCAAATTTTAATGACTTTATTGCTACCGAATATCTGCGACACTCTTGATTACCATTCACCCATATTCACTGTCATTTACATTTTAATTAAAAGGAGATATGATTCTAGCCATATTAAGGATATATTATTTGCACACTTATTGCACGTCAGTGGTGTTATTTTACAATGTTGTAGTTTTACTTCATAAATTGAGCCACCGATATTTGATTAAAAGAATTTTGGCGCCACGTTGTTTCAAAGACTTACCTGCACATCTGCAGCTGTGCTTCATGGTTATTTTCAGCGTGTCTTTGTGTAGAAGGGTCTTTCATTTGACTGCTCCAATCAGAACAATATTCCTGCGACACCACACGTCTGTGAATGGCGGGTAGAACACTGGACACCGAGAGTTTGAACATCCAATCATTGTCCTCGAAGCAGAACTGCAGATGTACGTAAGGCATTACGGGGGATTGATCTCTGTCAGATTGGTTTTACGGTTTTTCTTATAAATCAGGGAATAGACACATTGTTTTACTTTTTTCACGCTGACAAGACGTAGTCTATTGTTTCATTCACTTTTTGGAATCCATATGGCACTGTTTCTGTTAATGTTGCGGCCTCTGTAGTCGCTGCCGTAAATAAAGCAATTTTCCCTTTCCAGCTGTTTCCTGTTGCAAAATAATGCATATATTATGGTTCCAGCAGTTACAGAAAATCGATTAAGTTTGTATATATGCCCTGTAGTAACAAAAATGTCGATACGTCGACTGGAACAGAAGTTATCGAGAAGAAAGAGATAAATCCAAGATGGTAGGGATCAATACCCCCTAAGGGCGCGGTCTACCGCAATTTTCATCACCATTTTTTAATTTTTTATTTGTACCAAATATATTTTTTTTCTTATTTTAAACACAAAATGTGACTAAATTTGGCTCTTATAAAATTTTTTTATCTTTCTTAGTTTTCGCGTAATGGTTTGTTAAAGTCATACTTTGCATGTTTCCGTTTTAACGACTACACTAAAACCAACTCATATACCAAACTCAAAAAAATCACAGTGGATAAAGACATTGCAGGCTACAATGACATGCTCATAAAATTAAACAATAAAAATTATTTGAATTTTAAAAAAATGCTGAAACTGAAAATAAAAATTTTCAAAATTAAATATTTTTTTTTAAAATACAAATAATTTTTATTCTAATATTTATTATAATGTAAAAAGTTTCGAAGAGGAAGATACAGTCACAAGTTATGTCTAAAATAAGAAAAAAAATATCCGTAACAAATATAAAAATATAAAAAGACGTTGATAACTGAAGTGAACCGCGCCCTTAAGGTCATTCCAGATAAAAGTCATAACTTTATATTTGAATGAAACAGTGCTACTTATGTCTACGTTACTCGGGAGTACATTAGCCTCTTATAAAAATAATTACTACAGCCAGTTTTCCCACAATTGCATTTCAAAGTCTAAATAGGCATGTTTTTACTTCACACACCCCTGAAGACCAATCAACATATTGAAGCGAAATAATTCACAGCGAAAATAGATGTCACGGGTTAGGGCTTAAAGTTTATAAAACACAATATATATATATTATTTTCGTATTAAAAAAAATTCTAAAATTACAAAAAATTTCCAAATTTCACACATTTTTTAAAATATAAAATATTGTTTGAATGTGTTTTGTATACGTAAAGCCCAGCCAATGACAGGTACTTTCACTCTGAATTATTTCGTTTCATTATTTTTAATGGTTTTCAGAGGGTGTTTCAGTTAAAATCAAGCACATTTTGACTTTGAAATGCCATTATAGGAAAACTGGCTTAGCTAAAAAATATTTTTAAGGGGAAAATATACTATCAAGTAACGTCTATAAAATTAACACAGTTTCATTTAAATATTTAAAATTATGATTTTTCCCTTTAGAACGGCCTTAAAATAGTTGGTGAAAATTTAATTTCACCAAAAAAAATCAGCAGTTCTGTCTATAACTTAAACTAAACAACTTAAGCTAACATCTGACTAACTGCAGACTATACTTACAATAAGTGGCACCACAATAATACGACTGCCTTGAATCAACGCCAAAACAAACATTTGCCAATACACGGAATGTCCGCTTCGCACGAAAAGTCCGGTCTCATAAGGAAAGATAACATAGGTGAATGTAATAAAATGTTATTGCGTTATGCCGCTCTACCCCGCTGGCCATGTTGCATCGTGTACGAGCGATTTGAACCATCGCATACGCGTGTGCAAAGCACATCACGGCCATCAATTCGAACATTCCTGTCGTAGTGACACACTAAAACACTATTAAACAATTCCACATTTCACCAATCTGTTTACCCAATGAGACCTGACTAACGGGACGCCCTTTATAGAGACAGCAACTTTGGGTTCAAAGTTTTCTGAGAGATAATTTCAGTTGAATATATAGCCGGTTTGCACTTCACGAATTCTTCGAGTGGTGTTCCAACTACAGCTTACCAACAACCGCAAATCAAGTGCAAAAATAAATGTTAATTTTATTTTACAGCAATTTAAACGGTAACTTATTCAAGTGTTGAAGGGTGTTGTAATATTGCCTGAACGTATTTTACGTTGAAAGTTATCTCTTACTGAAGTCCTGTTAACATTTTAATTTCTATGTTAAATCATGCAAAGGGTATTACTTCCCTCGTAAATCACTGATGTGTCTTCCCGGATGTCAGCTCGTTCCTTTCTTATCAGGAATTAATTTTATCAGTAAACACCTAACTCATGATGACACTAGATATTGTGTTCTCACTCACTGTCATCACATTTGTCAACCGTATCTGAATGTGTTGATGAATTAGGTCTTGACATCATGTTTCCTCTGAAATTTGTACATTACTATAGCTAGGTTTGATAAATCTTTGGATATTCCCATCGTTATAAAGAAATCATTCGGGTATTCCCGCTATGAAATTCCAATATACAGGATGAGTCAGAATAACACCGACAATCGCTGGTAGCTGATTCCTTAGGGAAAATAAGGCTAAAATGTAAGAACCACTTTTTCCCGAAATTGATTATTAAGGGAGCTGTGCGCCCCCTAAAGTCGGATTTTAAAATGATTTCAACAAAATATTTAAAAACTAATTGCGATCAAGCGACACATAGGTGAATAGTGTTTTGTATAATGAGATCATTCACCCTGGCAAATGTGGTTGGAAAGATCAACAACCTTCATCGTGGAAATGGGCTATGCCACCCTGCGTTTGCATGAAACGTATTAACGAACACTTGTAAGATATTTATTTTATGTAATTAATAATATTCACGTTAAAATTAAAAAATAAAGTTGACTTATCCGAACACTCTCAGGTGAACCGTTTGCGAGAAATCCGTGGTGACGTTATTCAAAACATAAAGCGCGTGGCCTGACAGGTAGGCAATCCACTACACACTGGACGTGTAACTATGATAAGAGATGATGGTTTATCGCGGGAAAACTTCACTGTTTGCTGGGCCATGTTGGAGTTACGAAACTTTTACATGTGCTTTTATGCTTTATGCTTCGACCAGGCAGAATAAATAGTTTCTTTCATTGTATACAGTTGGCATTGCTCGACTAATATTTCTTTTACTACACTTGTGACAATATGTAGAAAAAAATTCTCCCTTCCTCCGAGAGGTTATTAGTGAAAAAAAAAAGTAGTGAAGGTGTGATAATTTGATAACGTTTGAGAAGGTAATATCTGTGCCACGTCAGACGGGAAAATTTAATAAATCTCATTGTATGGAACTTACAGCAGAAAGCAGGTACTGATCTCCCTTAAAGAGGAAGTCGACTTTAGATTAATTTGTTGTAGTTAGACCAACTTTATAAGTAACTCCTTCAAATACAAACTGTCCGTGAAATTTATGAAATACTGCAGCCATAGGAGAATTATTGTCAACTATATATTTTTAAAACTGAATTTGTGTGGAATATAAAATTAAAATTCTTATTTCTACAAAAAAAGGATGAACCGTTTTAATTAGTATTTTTCATCGCAAAACCCCTGTTTAAATTGTATCTAGAAAATGTTTTCTTGAAACAATTTCTTCAACGTTAGTCCTTTGAGAATTAGTTTATTTGAACATAGATTCACCACTTCGGGGCCGAGGCGACAGAGTAGTCGTTCCACTGTTCTCTCGCAGAGGCGATCCGGGTTTGATACCCGGTGCGGTTGGTGTCGGGTTCATCACATATGGGGAACGTTGAAGACGTTGCTATTGGTCGGCAGATTTTCTCGGGGTACTCCCGTTCCCCCAGCCCTTGCATTCCGTCGCTGCTCTATCTGCATGGTCTCGCTTCGTGAACCTTCCCATTCATCTGTGTTGCTTCATGTTAGGAGTTGTAGATGAGCTGCTACTATATCCCGTGATCAGAGTCATGTTTGAAACTGTACAAGAAAGGATACGTATGTTAGCGAGTGGTCCCCTGGGCGTAATAGCGCTATAAACGTACAAATTAATTAATTCTTTGTTTAAGCTCCGTAGATCCAAGCTTAGCAGACAGATACCTCAAGTATTACTACTTGCGTACCTTATTTCATCAAGTACGAATATAATGACAGAAAAACTTGCGGGTTGACTAACCAGCAGGCTATCCTCCAAGAAAATCTGAATTCCTAAAGGTCATAACATTTATTCAAATTGTATTATTAAAAATTTCTCTTCTACAAAACATAAGATATATGCTTGGTAAACAGCTGAAGATAAAAAAAAATAGTGGAATCTTTCATTAGTTATTGCTAGAGAATTATAGGTTAACTTTCAAAAATTCACTTGCAATGATTCTGCATGACAATTTAATGAAATATTTCATTAGTATTTATGTCAAGCAGTTTACCAATAATATATCCTATGCTTTGTTGAAGAGAAAATTTTGATACTACAATATAAATAAATGTTATAGCTTAAAAACAGAAAATACAATAAAATTGTGTAACACTGCCCTCTTGGCTGCTCTCCGACACAGTGATACCACGTGCTCGGTCTTCATTTAACTGCTTCTTGGTTATCTGCCGAGCATTGTACAGGAGATATGTAATAAGTCAAGGGTGAACTGCACAAGTGACACGAACGTACTGTTGCTAGAATTTTAGCATGATGGAAGAAGAACGCGTCCTTGTGTATTGTGTATGTAACGAGGTGGGGAATAGTGAGTGAGAGTGAGAGTGAGAGATTTTGGTCAGCGTTCAACATCCAGGTCTTCAGCGCTGGTGAGGGGTGACATGATGTGGGTATGGAGCAGCGTCGGAATGAATTGGCGGGGGAAACGGGAGATCCCCGAGAAAACCTACCAACCAATGCCATCGTCCGGCACGATTCTCACATGCTGTAATCCGGGGACCGACCCCGCCGGGAATCGAACCCGGATCGCCTTGGTGGGAAGCGAATGGTGTGAACATTCGGCCAGCGCGTCCTCTGGTGATGAGTAGGCCGTTAATAGCAGAGTGTGACCTTGGTTAGGACTACCCAATAGTAAAGAACTCATAATTTAATTTTACTCAGATTTCGACGTTATTATTTTTAACATTCGCAATAAGAGTTTATTTGTTTTATAATAATGTTAACAATAATATTAGGCGAAGAGATACAAATATAAAAGTTTCGCAGAGTCATTACAAGTGGCAAATTGACCAAGAATAGCCTATACACGAGTACCCAGCAATATACGTAAAATAAGAGATGATGACAGTGGTAAGTCTACAACTTATGACAATGGACTCGTGATATTTTGACTATCTGAACGACCGTTAAAGTTGACAGACTATGACTAGTTGCGTGCAATATTCGCGTTACTTAGCGTAAGACTAGGCTTACTGCGCAGTACATACCAAGAGTGCAATACGAGAGTCTATTGACCACGAGTTTCTATGTGACGCCAGTCATTCTACTGTGAATCTCTTCATTACTAGCAGAGCCCAGGAATTTTGGTGGAAAGAATTCTGCAACAATTTCTTTCAACATCTTATGTGCACATATGTTTCTCTGCTTCGTGGTCAGTGATTGGCTGATTTGAACTCACTGTGTCTCGGGGTTTGACCCGCAAAACACAGACGTGTGGTGTTGCAGTAACCTATTGTGATTGGCTCAGTGAAATGAGTGACAAAGACACGCTGCCAATAACCATGAAGCAAAGCTGCAGATGTGAGTGGAAGGCGTTAAGGGCTTGGGGCCGAGTTTCTCGGCTTACGAGAGAATTATTTTTTAAAATCCATACTAGGGTCGATATCGTAAAATGGCTTCGTAACATTTTTGCAAATTGGTTTTACTATGCAATGTAATTTTTTGATACAAACTGTATGATGAATATAGCTAATTTATCAATTAAAAGGAAATTTCGTTAGTTAATTAATTAGCAATTAATTTGCAGTCTTCTGACTCGACAAAATTAGAGTTTGCGGTTTAAGTAAGTCATAACAAAGTTACGAAGCGATATTACGATATCGGCTCCCATTTATGTTTTAAAAAAATAATTGACATTAAATGCGAAGAAACTCGGGCCCGTGCCCTTAAAGCAAACTGTTTGCAGAATTCTTCTAAAAAAATCGTGGGCTCTAATTATTATACAGGCGTTCTCTGAGGCAAGCCACGACACTATCGACCAATAAGAGACGTCGAGAGGGCATACAGCAGTTTGTAGTCTAGTCTGTTGATAGGAAATAACGCGAATTTAGCACGTCTTTAGCCACGACTAGAGATGGTGGAAAATCGAGAGAATCTTTCCTTCCAGGGTGTTCTTCAAGACAGTAAAGCTTCCTGCGCCTTGTGTGACCAGACGGCGATTATGTGGCACTCTCACAGGCCAATCACAGACGTTTAGTCGCAGTGCACCTGAATTCGGATTGGCCCAGTCAAAAAATGACTTACCAGGAACGAAATAAAAACATCTGCAATAGTAACATTACACTGGAGCGTAGAATAAAGTCACAATTTGTAACAAGAGATGATGGTATATCGCGAAAATGTTTTGTACCAACACACCCTTGAAAACACTGTGGTTTTTTGCAACACTTATGATAGGGTGATATCCGTCTGACACAACATAGCTGTCTGCAGACCAATAACAGGCATCAAATATTACAATAGTGGGATACTTATTGGCTCAGTCAAATAGGGCAACAGCTCCAAGTTAGAACCAGTAATCTTCTGGTAAGCTGAACGTGTGTTGAAATCCAGCAAACAGTCAAGTTTTCCCGCGGTAAATAATCATACATAATTATGTCCCGTCTGGCAGGAAACCTGAGTGATCAATGGAAAGAAGAATATTTCATAAGTTGAATTAACTGTGCGCTAGACTGCACAGTCCTATGTGTTCTCAGACTCTACAGTTTGTATCTTGGCTGTTATTTCAACGAGTGCCCAGACACAGTATGCACAAACATGGCACCTCCACATTCCGACCTACAGTTGTCTTCTGGGTATGTCTTATAAATGGTGTTTCAAAACATACAAGAATATACGTACTTTTGGAAGTCAGTTTGGTTTGAAAATGAAATCGTGGAGTTCCTTGTCTGTTACATCAGAAGTGAAAATTTTCCTTAAATGTTAAGAAGCTCTATAAATAAACAATTATTTTGAAATTAATGTATCAAAGTTTTTCTATAGTGCATTATTTAGATTGCATTTATAAAAATACTTCAGTTATGAGAAAAATTACTTAACCCAATTTGGCCAAATTTTGAATCTAAGACGTTAGTTATAGTTGTGAATATTTTAATTCATATCTATTCATTGCGCGGTTGTATATCGGCATATTTTTTAAGCCAATATTTAGAAAATCGAGCGATATTTGCACTAAACTAAATTTTTTTTCAATATACGGGACTGCCCGCTTATAATGAATATGTGTGACGGTAAAATGTCGCAGAAGTCTTTCCTGAAATATATCAAGCGTTGCTTCATCTAAACCAGTACACAGTAATACAAACCGAGACTCAAGGTGTTATAATTCTTACATCAGGCTCTTGTAAACTGCCGTATTCTCTAGGACACGAAAAAATCTCATTTTTCATTTGGGTACAAGCTATAATTCAAACAACTGGAAGTAGGTATCTATTTCGCAATTAGGCTAAGTTCACAACTCCTGGAAGGCGTTTAGTCAATAATGTAGAACTGGGTAGATGTAGTATCTATCATGTGGCATCACTGTGTTCGCGAGTATTGTGAGCAGGAAATCAACAGCTGTAATTTGCTTCAGTACACAGGTAGGCCTACTCTTGAAGTCTACAGGTCAGAGTAACCGAAAATTGTTCCGCTTTCTAGTAATAGTGTTACTGCTGATATTCCAAGCAGTGACGTAGCTTATTCCAAGAATGTGTCTTGTTATTGTACCAAAATATTTCTCAAACCATTAGAGCTGATCTAAGTAGGGATATAGATTTTAGCTAAAGAAACTACTGCAGTTACCTAATCTAAAAGAAGCAATTGCTGCAGTGATCTAATCCAATATTAACAATAACTGCAGTTACCTAATCCAAAAATTTCCGCAATTACCTAATCCAAAGGTACTTAAAAAATAAGCTTATTGACGTAGGTAGGGAAAGGAATAATTCACAAGTTCAGTAACATGTGCAGTAGAATTTACAATTCTATACATACACGTACTCAAGCCCCATCTATTCTTCAATAGTCGGTTGTTTCATTGAGTAGCAACTAGTGGATACATGGTTGGGTCTTGGATATTACACATAGTACAGTGGATTATAACTTGCAGGTAATTGATCCCGAGAACTCTTCCTTTATGTACACGTAAGAAACCTTTACATCTACGTCTAAAATATTGTTCTCACTCATACATAAAAACAGCACAAACTTGTCTACTGTTTCAATATCTTAGCGTGTTTGCGTATTATCTAAATGCAGCTGGAAGGGATTAAGAAAGGAACGTCAGTGAATCAATTATATTTTTTCTTGTAGATAAGTGAAGTCTCTTGATATCCAACATGACAGTTGTGTGTGTTTGTTACATGTAGATGCAGAGGGACGGACAGAGGACGTTACTGCACTTCGCATTGCCTCAGAGTCCTGACAAGACGACTTCTTTCAGCAGACCTGCGAGTGTTAATGAGTTCGGCGCAGTTGGTAAGCTTCATTCCAAGACATTTTCTATGCTTGTATATACTGAATGAACTTAGCACTTGCAATAATTCAATTTTGTAAACACTTTAAGATATATAAAAGGAAAAACCCAGCTATAATGAGAATAACCACATATTACAAAACAATAAATAATCCGGAAAATATACCACTCACTTCAACTTTTTGTTAGAATTTTCCTGGATTAATTATAAAAAATTGTTTTGAAATTATGAAATGTACTTTTATGAATCGTGTTTCAAAAATTAAACTTAAAGTCCGTTACCGCACCAATTCCTATAAAACAACTACTAGGAATAAAATGACTGCGCGCCAGTCGGGTTCCCCGCGAATTACCTGATATTATTCTAGACTCGCGTATCTGTGTTGCCCTTGTTACTTGCCTTTCTATTGTCTCCAGCTGGTGAAAAAAGCACTTCCTTATTATCGCTGTTAAGGGCACCGCGTACTACGGGCTTCAAAACAGTTGTTATGTGTTGATAAATACGTTTTCACTAAACTAGTCCACATGTTCCCATTGTGCCAATACACAAAAATAATATCAGGCATGCGTAATGTCGTTGTTAAGTCACAATGCTCGTTAAAAATGCTGTTTCAAAGTCCTCCAACATAACTAAATACGTCAACATCAGGCTGTTCTTCTTCACACTGTACTAACAGAATGTATATATAAATCTTAGAATCATGCACTCAAATTTGCTACATACTTTTCACTAATAAAATTGTTCTGTCCCGCTTGTAGTCCCATTGTAAAAATGTATCGGTGGTTATCTCGCACGCTAGTTCAGATCTTGACTCGTGGCGATATGATATTTGACACGAGTTTGCGTCAATACGCATATGTGGACTGAATAAAATCACGAAAAGCTGCTACACTCAACACCATTATTGACAAGAATCCATAGACAAAGAAGGTTTCACCACGAGACCATCAACATTACTTAATAATGACTGTTGCCAGCAGTGCACTCTGGTAGTTCCAATTTTGTAATAGTTTACAACACTTTTAAAGTTTAATTATGGTGGTCCAAACACCCAATTATACGCGTTTAAAGGTCACCCTTATATCTCCCTCACTTCTGAGCCTCTAACACATAGGTAGGCGGTGAATGTGCACGGCCATCTTTAAATTACAGTGTTTATCTCATTACGAACATTCCTGACGGCTAGAGATGGTGAAATTTCCGCGAATTCAATGACCTGCACGTTAGAATCTAATACCCTATGCATACTCAAGCCCTGTCTATCTGTCCTTTGTCCGCTGTTCCACTGAGCAGCAGCTAGTGGACAAATGGTCGGGACTTGAGTATGCATAGAATATTTTATTCTAACATGCAGGTCATTGAATTCGCGAAATTTCACCATCTCTAGTGACGGCGTATCATCATTTTTAACACTTCAAGCTTTAAATGTTTAACTGCTACAGCATTTTACATTGTTGAATGACATATTACTCTTATACTAGCTTAATTTTGTTGGAAGGTAAGAAATAACACAACCATGCTTGTGTTCCAATAAATGTCACGTAGGCTATTATCTATCAATCTAAGAAGGCGTATTAGAATGTTTGTAGCGGCGAAAATACTGTAAATTAAAACCATCTTCTCCTGTTTCTACAGTTTTACGATTATTTATTTTTAAGCTAAAACGAGAGCAGATATTACAAATCTGTTCGGCAGTTTTGTTTAAAAATGGCTATTGCCGTGGTAACTAAATTTTTTCCCAAAACCAAAA
The DNA here is from genome assembly GCA_003012365.1 of Medauroidea extradentata. Taxonomy (NCBI): domain Eukaryota; kingdom Metazoa; phylum Arthropoda; class Insecta; order Phasmatodea; family Phasmatidae; genus Medauroidea; species Medauroidea extradentata. The sequence continues at coordinate 43,460 of PNEQ01063708.1, read as the reverse complement.
ATTATATATTTGCGGTTAATAACTCAATTAACAAAATTTCGTTAGCTATATAATTAGGTAAAGCCATGTGTAGAGCGATTATTTTGTCTCGAAAATATTTTTGGTCCGTTTTGTTTAGTTAACTTACCTGTGCACATGCAGTTCTGCTTCATAGATGGCAGTGTGTATTTGTTCAGTCACGTCTCCTATTTGACTGCTCTAATCCTCAAGAGTAAGGTTATTGTGACATCACACGCCTGTGATTGGCCAGTAGAACCTCAAGATGTGTGAGAGTTCAATCATCCAATCACTGAGCATGAAGAAGACCTACAAATCTGCACATTAAGCATTGAAACCAAATGGTACAAAATTCTTACTGTCACAAAGTCGTAACTCTCCACAGAATTTAATGTCTTAGAAATAGTAGCCAATATTGTGAAAATAATTTTGAAGAAAACTACCAAGCAGATTTTTGTTATATGCTCTTGTTAAAGCTAAAATATAATGATCTATCGTAAAAACAGTATGAACATGAGCGCATGGCCTTCAGGCGCCCGCCTGGTGGTCGTGTGTTAGTGTGAGTGAGGCACGGCACCAAGGGCGATGTTGACCGGCTCACCTGGTGAGGTATCACCTCTACTGTAAGACACTGACACGGCGTGCAGTGGTATCGTAGATCACTCGCCTGACACATTCAGTGGTCACCCCATCTTTGTAATGGTTGAACGTTTTAAAATAAGTGTATTGCGTGTTTCTAGAGTAGCTTCACACGAATCAGGTGGGCAGTTTTTCAGATATAACAGGTTGGAAAAGCTGTTTTAGGCATTTTAGGGAGTCCGAAATGATTTTTCTAATTGGATGGAGTTGCGCAGAATTGAACCAATCCACAAAGTAATTTATATTGAGATAAATATCCCAAGTAAAAGAAGATGCCAGTAAAATCAAGTTTTACTAGGTTTATATGGACACAGTAGACTTTCACCTTGAATATTTTCGCTCCAGTAATTTGTAAATTGGTTCACTTTTGCATAACTCCATCCATTTGACGTGATGTTTTGAAACTACCTTTCCGTCATCGTTTGAAGTGTGTTTTCTATTCGTACATTGACGCAATTAGCAAGTATGGATTAGTTTTGTAAATAAACGTACTTAAGGACCCACTACAAGGCGTCTTAAGCTCGTGGCAGGGTGTCACGTGGTCTTGGGAGCACAGCAGAGTAATGTGAGGACATTGCTGGCAGGGTACGGTCTGGCATCACCAACAGCAAGTTTGACAGGCTATGGACCACAGCTAGCCTACGTGAACCCTATCATGGCAGTGTCAGACCCGGACATGAGTCGCAGCTTCCAGGACGGCTACAGTATCTTCAAGGACGATCTTGACGACCCTCCACCAACCAGCGTACACGAGAAGCATCAGGTCTTCGGGTGAGTTCCCCTTTATCCTCTCCACTACCGGCTCCACACGCAGAGGACTCGGCATTACATGCTTGCAGAAATTGAGCTTAAATGCCAAGTCACTGCTAAGGCCATGGCAAGTAATTTTTTTTTCGCGTCGGTTCAAAAAATTCAAAATGCTTTGAAAAAATGCAAGATTACACCCACATGGTGAACAATTCTATGTAGGCATTTTTCAAAATAAGGTACTGTTTGATTGCAAAAAAAAATTTTTTTGGTTTTCTTTATTTTCGTAACAAAATTTGTGAAACTTCGCGCGCAAAAATCTGAAGATAAATAACTATGATGTTAAATACTACCAAAAAATACAAGTTACGATACATTTGTAACAAAGCAATGTAGGGATACTTCGATATGAACATTATCTTGCTTTTAAAAAACATATTTTCAAAATTACTGCAAAACAACCAGACCGTGGCCTTATGTAAACTATTTCCTTATGGTACAAATTCAAAGACAACAGAAAGCTAGGCATGAAAAGGGTATACATCACAAGAAAACAAAATTTATTTAAAAAGAAAAAAATGCAAGGCTAGTTTGAACTTTTCAATGCTTGGAATGTGTTCATTACTTAACCTACGTATGCAAATCTAGTTTGAACTTTCTCAATGCTTGGAATGTGCTCGTTACTAACCTACGTATGCAAATAATCTGGAATCATAAGCTAAGAAAACCCTTATTGCTTTTTACCTTTGAAGATGACTAATACGTAGGGCCACGATTTTGGCGCGAAAAGATTTTTGCCCCACTTCGTTTCAGTGTCTCTCGTGCACAAAGGCAACTTTGATTCGTGGATATTGGCAGCGTGTCTTTGTTCGGACACATGTCTCATTTGACTGCACCAATCAGAGTAAGATTGTTGTGACTTCTTACGTCTGTAATTTGCCAAGGCGAGTGAGAGTAAAATCATCCAATCACAGACGATGTAACAGATCTGCAGGTGTGCACATGAAGCACTGAAGCCAAATATTGCAAAAATATTTTCGCCATAAAATCGTGGCTCTACTAATAAGACGTATTACCGTTATCTACAAAGCGCTTCAACTATTTAAAAAATAAACACATTCTGTATGTACTCTTGTAAGAAACCCAGGATATAAAGGGTTTATAAAAAAAGCTATTTTCTCTTTAAATTTTGTTACCTAATTTCAGGTGAACATGATATATTTAACTTAGTAGAGTGGGGTGCTCTCTACTTAATTTTAATAACAATTCTGCCTTTACGAACCTCTTGCGATAAAAAATTGTACACAACTGATATCCAGTTCCCACACTTTTTTACAGTTAAGTCAATTTTTTGGTTAGTGTCTATTCCTATGTTAAGTTCATTCGTTTAATTCAGTTTTTTCTGAATCGTAGGTCATCCTATCGCTGTTCAGCAAATTCATTATATTTCAATATTATTTTAACTTTCTAGGTCTAAATTGCTACGAAAGCGTATTTAGTGCAGTTTCTGAAATTATAATATTATTTGTTCTTGTCTAACTATTGATTTTCTTGGATGACAGAGTACTGCAATGACATAAATTCAAAACAGTCCACTTAGTAATTCATTTTGGTTGAAAGAATTTGTAAAAGATAACATAAAACTGGCTAGAATCACTCACTGTCCCTCGATAAGACTAGTGCCTGGAGCCACACTTGTTCCAGTTCTTGTACTGCCACGACAAGCACCTAATTTACTAACTCGAGTACAGTTTAACTCTCTCCTGGAATGTTGTTGTAGGTCAAACATATTCTGATCGCTAGAGGTACGTCAATTTGGCGGATTCATCTGGCAGCAGCCTATACTTGTCAGTCCTGTACACCCACTGGCCGCAATCGATTATCTATTGGCTTATAACCGTACAAGCAGGTAGCAAGCGATAGCACTTCGCATTATTTCCTTGTTTACTACTGGCTTGCAGTAGTCAAACGTGTTTCGTAACAGCCGCCAGCAAGTCACAGACATGACAATGAAGTATACGTAATTGGCGTTCAACCTGACCTGGAATGTATACGCGAAATTTACGTACCTCTAGTCATAGCGCATCCTGAATATATAGGATATGTTCAACCCCACACATACTAGGATGTTGCATAATTGCATGTCAGAGTTCTGGAGCTACAACACACACTTATGGAGGAACATCAAACATTACAAGAACATTGTTTCAAAACTGCTCTATTTCTACTCTACACTTTCACTGTACATGATGTTTAGTTAGGGATCCTTGATCTTCGCGGAATTTTTTCCCCATAACTTTGCTTCAGTGCCTTACGTGCACATCCACAACTATACTTTATGGTTATTGGCAACATGTGTTTGAGTAGAGACGTCAGTTATTTGTCTGTGCCAACCTGAACAAGGTTATTGTGACACCACGTGTCTGTGATTGCCGTGTCGAATACCAAGTTGCTGAGAGCTAAGAGGCAGTTACATTGTTTCAGGCGCATGTATGCTACCAGCATGAACCCCATATGAAGGAAGGCAAATCTTACTATTTCTATAGTAGTAACAGTATTACACGTATTAGCATTACTTTCGCGTTTTACCAAAGACACAGTCGTTCTTACTTTCACTGCGTTCCCTGAAGCCAGGTGTAAAGAAAGGTTGACTACAAATTTACACTGCGTTTTTTGTATCACGTTGATAATATTACCGTTTGTTAAACTTGATCCTAGAGAACACAGTGAAAATATCAATGAGTGTGTCTTTGATAAAACGCCAAACTAATATTGATATGTGTAATATTTTTACTACTATAGCAATAGTAAGATTAGCCTTGATTTATATGAGTTTATTGCGGGTAGCATACATGCGCCTGATACACTGGAACGGTCTCTGAGAAACATCCCATCATTAACCTTGAGGCAGAGCTGCAGGTGTGCACATAAGACATTGAAACAAAGTGTTGCAACACGGATCCCTATGTATAGTGTATAGTGTGCTGGCTGGATCTTGTTACTGAGAATGACATCGCAGCTATTTGTTATTTTTGTACGATTCTTGCAATGAACCCAAGTTACAAACTAAATAGGTATTTTGGACATACGCCACTGAAGCAAATGGAGTGTCACAGAAAACTAGAAAATACATACAAAGAAACAAGTAAACAAAAAAGAGACTTTGTTTGAAACTGGTGAACAAATGCAAACACATACAATTCCACAAGGAATTCAGTCCGTGATTCACAAGAAAATACCACTAAACGAGCACCGAAGCACCTTACTCTGGTTTTCTGTGACACGCCATTTGCCGCAATGCCGTATGTCACAAATAGGCTTCTTCTTTTGTGTCCAACTATTATTAGCAGCTACATGCCAGGCGAGTCGTAGCTAATTGGACGGTAGGCATTGTAGAGAAGAGCAACAACGCGTTTTCGGGCCTGTGTTCGTCTAAATCTTTGTTCTTCTGGTTGTAAGGATTGTCCTTCTATAATACTGACATTCAATTCTGCAACATTCTGTATAGCAAGCTTTAGCAAGAATAGTCAGTTCTGTGAGCATCAACAGCAGTTTAATGTGTATGTTTTCTTGTTGCGCTGAGTGCAGAGAATACCTCATCACGACGCTGAGCTTAATTTACGCCGTCCTCCTGTTCGTCCTCGCATTTGTCCTCTACATTGGTGACGTCGCCACGGAGATACAAGGAATGGCAGCTGTAAGTTTACTTCGACAATATTCTTCGATATTTAATTTGATATAAGTTGTCTTCATGGATCAAAAAAATTTTGAGAATATATTTCAGAACAATGCAGACCTCAAAAAATATGTCTGCATTTTCTTCTACGGTTTTATGTAGCTAGGAAATTTACCAAATTAATCTAAGCATAAGTAGGGTCCCCTGTTTTTCGCGGAAAGAATTTTGCCCCAGTTTTTTTTCAGTGCCTTACGTGCACATCTGCAGTTCTGCTTCATGGTTATTGGCAACGTTTCTATATGACGAGCCGTATCTCATTTAACTAAGCCAATTACAAGACCGTCCCTGCAACAACACACGACTATGGTTTGCCGTGGCAGTAGGCGATGTCTACCACAATTTTCATCACAATTTTTAAATTTTTTTGTACCAGGTATATTTTTTCTTACTTTAGGCACAAAATGTGACTAAATTTGGCTCTTATGAAATTTTTTTATCTCTCATAGTTTTCGGGTAATGGCCTGTTAAAGTCATATTTTGCATGTTTTCATTTTAAGGACTACACAAAAACCAACTAATATACCAAACTAAAACAAATCACAGTGAATAAAGACATTGCAGGTTACAATGTCATGCTCATAAAAATAAAGAATAAAAATTATTTGTATTTTTAAAAAATGCTGAACTAAAAATAAAAATTTTAGAAATTCAATATTTTTTTTAATACAAATAATTTTATTCCTTATTTTTATGAGCTTGGCATTGTAGCTTTCAATGTCTTTATCCACTGTGATTTTTTATAAATTTGGTATATCAGTTGGTTTTAGCGTACTCTTTAAAACGGAAACATGCAAAATATGACTTTAACAAGCCATTTAGCGAAAACTATGAGAGATAAAAAAAATTTCATAAGAGCCAAATTTAGTTACATTTCGTGTCTTAAATAAGAAAAAAAAATCTGGTCCAATTAAAAAATAAAAAATTGGTGATGAAAACTGCGGTAGACCGCGCCCTTAAATATCCAATCTCTGACCACTTTCAGAACTGCAGACGTGCACATAAGGCACCAAAACAAAGTGGGGCAAAATTCTTTTCTCGAAAAACAGGGGTCCCTAAGCATAAGTCAAAATAAGCCATTCTTACACATTTTCAATTTCTCTCTAGTTTATTGATATGGACCTAAAAATTCGCGTTTTGTTTTCGTGTACAAGCTAAACTGTATACAACTGTAAGTTTTTACCACATTATCGATTGGTCCTTGACTTACTTAACTATTCCTGCAGGGCTCAGAGTCAATAATAGAGAACCAACTGAATTCAGGGCCAATCATGTGATATCACTGTGTTGGCGACCAGCCAATGAGCAGCTGTTGTCTACTTGAGTACGTAGATATTCTTGAAGGCTATGCATACAGACCACGGTATCCGCGAATTCTATCTACTTATATGTTCCGCCCTGGAGAATTATGATGAACCAGTACGTCAAGATGTCGGATGAATCATGCTACTCGATAAACCATCAGCCAACTGTCAAATAACTGAGTTTCGAGACTACTTAATACGTTGGAATCTATCCTACACCGTAAAATGTTCTGTCTCTGATGGTCGCTATTGGATCACAATTTGTTTAACACCCCATGTATAGAGGTACGTAAATTTCGCAAATACATTCCAGGTCAGGTTGAACGCCAATTACGTATACTTCGTTGTCATGTCTGTGACTTGCTGGTGGCTGTTACGAAACGCGTTTGACTCCTGCAAGCCAGTAGTAAGTAAGGAAATAATGCGAAGTGCTATCGCTTGCTACCTGCTTGTACGGTTATAAGCCAATAGATAATCGAGTGTGGCCAGTGGGTGTATAGGACTGACAACTCTAGGCTGCTGCCAGATGAATCCGCCAAATTTACGTACCTCTACCCATGTAGTATTTGGAGCCAACGACAAGGCTGCACATAAACGAATCTTGTTCTACCTGTGAAAATATCTGCTTACACCAGATACTCTAGAGCGCGCAAGTTCGGTCTCAGTTTCATATAATAAATGACCGGTAATTAGTCTAACTCGTCCATGAATATTCTAGAGTTTAGTCAATTATAATAAAATTGTCACTGATACGCCCCAATTAATTTTTTTTACCAATTCTATAAAAGTTATGTTAAGATATTAATTTTTTAATATCTGCAATATCTCATGGCATTTTTAACACTGCATAAATAAATGAATTTTATAAACACTTAAATGTAACAGCTACAGTGCTATTTAAGAAAAAAATTCACGTTTCTCTGTTCCGAAAATTTCAGGTGTATTGAGTTGGATTCGATATTGATTCAATTGTTTATCACATAACATACGTAAGTCAATTCTGACATAATAACTACACTTTTAACACCAATAGGAAATATTCCTTCGCATATGCCGGTTAGAATTAATTGTTAATCTTAATTGAATTTAACACTAAAATATTTGAGAGAATGTAACCTCTATGGTCCTGGCACAAACATCTTGCCGAAAACTAATGACAGATTTAACTGACAGTTCGCATTTCATATCAGTTTTTTTTATTTGTTTTTACCTTATTTCAGGGTTACAACCTGTATCTTGTGGGGACCAGCTTCATATATTTACTTTTCCTATTCATCGACATCACAGTTTACCGCCACAGAGTTCTTCAGAAAGAAAAGTTTGACAGGAAAATAGAAGGTTTGTATGTTTTGTATTTGGTAAATTCTTAGCTTAGATGAATGTCTATAGTAGACACCAATAAACGTGCTCACATTGTGAGTGCTTACAACTCGTAGTGTGACTAAGGTTGGAAAAACCAAAATTGTTACTATAGGTACAAAAAGGATTTTTTTAAATATTTACGGACAATCTGAATGTGTTCCACATTTTTTTTTTTTTGCTTGGTTCACTTTACAGTGATATTTAAAATTCTAAAAACTGGGCAAAGATTGTTCTTAAAATTAAATTTAATTTCAAATAACCAACCAATAAATACCAATAAATTAGGACAGCTTTTCTCTAAGCTATTGCATTACATCTATCGCTGAGGATATCGGATAACAACAGGTAGGCCCTATTCAGGCAAAAAAAAATTTGATTTGAAATAATAATAGCGGTTCTTGTAGATGCTAAGGAAACATTTGGTTAGTTAAAATAAATATGTTACACTGGAACGTAATTACAGCTGTACTACCGTACTTGTTAAACGTACGCGTTATTTTTGTACCATTTATTATAAAGAGATTATAAAATTGTTATAATTTTTAAGTAAAGGTAGAGCCATTATTTTGGCTATTCAACACAATGAGCACGTACATATTGTTAAAATCAGAGTCTTCACTTGAAAATTTTAATACCTTATTACAGTAACGTAGTTCAAAACACAAGCTGATTATAATGGAAAAACGTACAGTACGTGAGCTCATAGAACATACACAGAAAAGTGCTTCTAAATATACAAAGAAGTAAAATGTAAGTTATTAGTCGACTATCAGTGTGATACAAATTAACGATGAATAGTGCTATAGCCAAATTAATTCCTAGTTTTAGAAACCGAAATCATTCCCATATCACTGTGTTTAAATATTTACAGTGTGTCTTTGTATTTCTCACAATACAGGTAGTAAAAACGTTTCCATACGATTTTAATCCCCTTCGAAATGTTTGTTAAAAATACACTTTATATCATTAACTAACTTAATCACGTTCGAACAAATGAACGGAGGAAAAAATATAGAATTTTAATTAGGTGTACATGAGATCAGTTCGAAACATTGGTGGACTACAAGGGCATGGAAAACGGGAGTACCCCGATAAAACCAGCCGACCAACACAATCGTACATCACGTTTCCCATAGTGCAAATATCGGTGGTGATCCCGCCTAGAGTCGAGCCCAGATAGATGTGTTGGGAAGCGTGTGGTCTGACCACATAACGACTTCAAGTAGCAGAGATACATAATTTCATAATTGTACGACATAAAGTTAGTTTTTGGACATTACTTGTGACTACATTATCAACAAAGTTTGCAAGTTACAGGAGCATACATATAGGCCAAACAAATACCACATGTCTTGCTAAAATTAAATAATTCACACTGAAATAAAATGACATACGCCATATGCTAAAAAAATTTAAATCACATAACGAAATTACTATGTACTTTAAAAATTTCTGAAAATTGTGATAATGTTTTTCAGTTACTTCAACTAAAAAATCAAAGGGATTTCTTTGGGTGTGTTAAATGTATTAACACACGCCCAGTTATGTATAAAATCATTGTGAATTATTTAGTTTGAGTAAGTCGGATTTTGTTGTCAGTATGTTCATGTAACTTACAAGTTTTCATTTCGGCATGCCGCTATGGGAAGACTGAGGGAGCTAAAAACGTTCACAAGAGGAAAATATTATCACAAGTAAAGTCCACAAAAACTAACACTGTGTCACATAATAAATATAAAATTATGAGTTTTTGCCACATTAAGGGCACGGTCTACAACAATTTTCGTCATCATTATTTTATTTTGTATTTGTACCAGATAATTTTTTTTGTATTTTAGACACAAAATGTGACTAAATATTGCTCTTATGAAATTTTTTTTGTCTCTCATAGTTTTCGCGTAATGACTTGTTTAAGTCATATTTTGCATGTTTCCGTATTAACTACACTAAAACCAACTGATATACCAAACTCAAAAAAATCACAGTGGATAAAGACATTGCAGGCTACAATGAAATGCTCATAAAATTAAAGAATAAAAATTATTTGTATTTTTAAAAAAATTATTGAATTTTTTAAAATGTTTATTTTTAGTTTCAGCATTTTTTAAATATACAAACAATTTTTATTCTTTAATTTTATGAGCATGTCATTGTAGCCTGCAATGTCTTTATCCACTGTGATTTTTTTGAGTTTTGTATATCAGTTGGTGTTAGTGTAGTCGTTAAAACGGAAACATGCAAAATATGACTTTAACAAGCCATTACGCGAAAACTATTAGAGATAAAAAAATTTCATTAAGGACAAATTTAGTTACATTTTGTGTCTAAAATAAGAAAAAAAATATCTGGTACAGATAAAAATAAAAAAAATGGTGATGAAAATTGCTGTATACCGCGCCCCTAACCCCCTTAACTGCCATGGCGCAATTAAAGCATGACAGTTGTCAGTTTGAAGTTCAATTTGTTATATCACTGTTACCTTGTTTCCAGAGGCGGAAATACAGTGTGTGGAATCTGTGAGAGGCAACTTGGAGCTCGCCATTCAGTTGCCACAGAACATGAGGGAGAATCTTAAAGAACTGCCTCTTCAATACAACTTCGCTACGGGAAGACATGCTGGTAGCCTATATTTGAAAATTGGAGCTGCAGGTAAGACTAAATTATACCACACAACCAGTGGTTTTACTTCAATTACAGAATAAATATAGCCTACGTTCAATGAAGATACTAGACAAATTATTTGTCACAAAATTAGGTTTAAAATATTCATAAAACTAAAGGACAAACTTCTTATACCTACCTGACTGACTCATTCAAATGTAACATATATTAATTCTTCTCTGAAAAACTTTGTAACACCAAATTATTATTGAGTATAATTAAGTTAGTTTTTCGCACCAATCTACTTATGGTGCACACGGAGCGAATTCGAATGTAATTTTCAAGACTGATTGTAAATAAGAGCTTTTAATGTATTTTGGTCTTAACCAAGACTCTACACTACATAGTTGCGGGAAACATTCACTAAACTATGAACTAATTAATGTAAAGTGAAAAAAAGTATTTACAACCAGAAAGTCGTCTATAGAAAAGGAAATTTTAATTAAATTAATATAAACATTTTCATATTCATAACTTTAAATTGTACAGTTGAAAGCTAAAAATGTCCGTGCTTTTCCCCCCAGTGTTCTGCATGGGTCACTTGATACACTGCATTCTGCTGCTCGTCTATCATATCTCATATTTCTTCTCGACCGACGAAGAAGTGAGCGAGTGTGCCAATGTACTCACTCTCTTGTTTGACATCATCTACCCCATATATTCCTTCTTCTTGCTTTTCTTCATATTCAAATACTCTCACGTAAGTATGTTAGCTTTTTTATACTGTGTTCATGTAATGTGCGTTTGTCTGTGAAACATATTACATTGGTATTGTGCATAAATTTTAGTAGCATTCATTTCATCCCTACGTAATTTATCTGTAATTTGTTCGTAATAATGCCTTAAATTATTGTGTTGCAATTGTAGAAAATAATTTAGACTGTAACATGTAGGTATAAAATATTATCTTCTATTTGAATATAATATATTACAGTTACAAATTAAACTGCTTCGCTGTCTGTAGAAACACAATGAGTAGTTAAGTTTTCAACAACTGAGGAAGGACAAACTACTTTATCAGAAAACGATCAATATTTGATCAATCTAGTTTTGGATTATTCATGAACACTGTTTTCCGTGCTTTATCCATTTGACTGGTCGAGTAAGTGCGTCTTTCACACTGTGGCAAAAGGATCAGTATGTGTTATATCGAGGTTCTGTTATTACTAAGTCTTCTGTGCTCATGTAAGCCATGAAGTTAAGCATACATTTGCACAGTTATTAAAGCGATAAGGATGTCAGCTCCTTTTTACTAGCATAAATAACGTAACTTAGACAGTCATCAAAACGCTGAAGAGTTTTTGGAGCGCTTTATGTATACACTAGGTAAGGTTAAAGAGTTGAAAACAGAAAACGAAGTTACGAATTTCAGACTAAGTAAATTATATAAAAATAATGCATTTTAAATATTGTATGTATATATAATCTGTATTATAATGTTAGTTTTTGAAGTCAGTACGGTAAAACCTTCAACCACAGAACGAGAGCAACCCTACCACGAGAGCGAATATTTCACTAATATAATGTATTTAGTTTACACCAAATTGAAAAGTACAAAATTTTTTACGTAAATTTATTTATTAAAGAATTTGTGTTAGCGTGCTGTATTACGAAACACGTTTACTTTATTTAATTGTAGCGTGTATCCCTAATTTGTGTATCACACTACCTTTACACAGTTTCCGATTTCATTCCTTTAGCATAAGTAACATTTTAAAATTAACTAAACAAAGCAATGATTGTGTTCAACATTTACTCAAGTAGGCTGTTCTAGTAAATTGAGCAAATTCGAAAACTGTCTTAGCAAGATTAATTATAGAACAATATATTTACCGTTGCTTAAGACGAATTTGAGTATGGTGATATTATTACTCCGTATTTGTTAGTTAATTGTTTAATATCGCTATTACGCCCAGGAGATCGCACATCGCCACAAGGATTATCCTTGCACGGTTTAAACCCGGTTCTGAGCAAGCATGGTGCGACAGCCGATCATTTACACCCAAACTGGAGGAACACAGAGGAATGAGGAATGACATGAAATAACACCCAACAGATAGCTCAGCGACGGAATGCAAGGGCGTGAGGAACATATAAGTACCCCGAGGAAACCCGCCAGCTAATGGCTACGTTCGCAATGTTTGCCACGCGGGAAAACTCCGGGACAAACTCCGCCGAGGGTGGAACCCGGATCTGCATGGTGGGAGGCGAGTGGTTTGACCACTGTGCCGCGCGGTCCCCATACTCCGTATTCACTACTTACAAATATACCACTTAACTGACATAGAAACAGTAACCAGGTGTTCTAGAGTACACACTTTATTGTGAACTGAGCATATTGCAGCGTTCTTAGGCCGCATTACATTTGCTGCAGAAATGACTGGACAGCAAAAGTCCAAATGGAACAATACCATCAGTACTCGGCGATATCAGTAACTGAACACAACCTATTAGTAAGGTTGTCAGTAGATGTAAGTTCATCTGTACATAAACGTGATTAAATAAACACTGCAAACATTATTTAAATAAAACAGCAACCATTTTTAAATTCGTAATAAACTCTCTTTTATTATTCACTCTTTTTAAAGATAAATGAAACAAATACTAAGAAAAAAATCACTATATAGAACAAGAAACCATATTTAAAACTTCTGCAGTTAACTCCGGTTTTAAAACTTAGTATTAATTCGCTGTTACACTATCAAAATGTTCACCACACAACAGGAACATTATAATTTAATGGTCAGGTTCATTATATAGTTGCGCCATGTTTATGTCGTCTGCTACTGCACACTAGTAGATTTAGCAGGAAGCGACGCGATGTTTAGCCTCCAACACAGGCGCCATTTCAGTTACTGGCCAGTAGCCGCAGTATCTATGGGAACGCTCGTCAGTAAATTCAGCTGCTCTCAGCAGCAAATGGAATGCGGTCGTAGAAAATCGTCAAAATAATCTGTACAAATTATGTTCGTAGGAATAACAAGAAAATTTCACAAGATTAATTACTTTCAGTCTAGACTTCACTGTATCGTACATTCTCGATAGTGCACAGTATATTAGCTGCTGCCCTGTAATAAGCCAGTTTTCATCCCCCCTTGTCCCCTCAGCGAATCACGTAGGGTGAGATAAAGTTTTTGTTATCTCCCTAGTTTATATTTAACTCAGAGCGCTTTGCGTAGTTTATAATGAACTGCAATTTATTGCATTTCAGTCATAGGAGAAACGTTAATGCGTTTCGAGATTAGCTTGCCCTACACATTTTTGCCACAAATAAAGCTTCGTTAGATTATTAACTACTATATAGTAGCTTTTCCGAAAAGGAGATTTTTGTTTGAAGTGTAAATTAAACACGTTGTTAAATTTTTTAAAAATGTTTTCCAGCAAAAAACATGTCTTAAAAAGCTACAACTAACCGTATCAAAAAATTACATTAAATTATTTTAAAAACAACACAATGTTTGTTGACACAACTGTACATTTTTAACCAACAATTTCTGTGCAGAAAAGTTAATTTGCAGTTGTTCATATTCAAAGCAAAATTTGTGCTGTGTCAAAGAAATATGTTTAGAGTGTGAACATGATATCGAGAACATTTTGTACCTTGTTGTTAGGAGCTGTTAACAAATTATGAGAGAATGTAATAATAAAGTAGCGAGTGTTCTATGTGACGTCACAGGTGATGATTCACCGGTTCAAACCACTGGCTGTGTTCGCGATCATCCACTGCCTGACGTCCAGTATGTGTTTCTGGATGTGGGCCATCATCAGAGAGACCATGGACTACATCAGCTCCTACGTCAGAGCGAACTACCCATCATCAGACTACAACAACAACACTGGTAAGACATACACTACAGTGCTATCACCAGTGTAATAACCACACTGTCAAACTGCACTCTTTAGAGCAACGCAAAAAAATTACTTCAAGGCTGTTCAGCTTGGGATACAAATCTTGCTTTACGACAAATAATTTCATTAAAAAATATACACTTGAATTTGCTCAAATTTATCTTTGTTTTTTCCATGACGAAAATTAGAAATGTACATTTATGTCAGGGAAACATATTGGTGTAAAAATTAATTTCGCCAAAGTCGGTGTTCGTAACTGCTTACATGCACATTATGGAGGAATATGCATTGCTCAAACAAGCACATTTAAAATTCAAAATTGTTTCAGTTAATTTATGCGTATCTCTAGTTGTGTGCACATATTAAAGGTTCACCAGCAGTTTGAGACAGAACAAATTTACATAGGTTTGTTTGTTATTTAAGGTGAAATAATGCCGCAGGTAACAAATGAGGATGTTCCAATGTTACAGTTTTCTATGGAACAACAAAGAGAATTCTAAACGAGAAAGATCTTATCGCGAACTACTGCCCAGGTCCACCTCAGATGGCAGTGATCAGAGACAATATATCTCCGTACTTATACCCTTTCACCATCGAGTACAGCATCATTGTCGGTAAGTTCAAGTAGTTTACATTTTAGATGTTCTATCAAGTACCGTGCGATTTATTCTCATCAAGTCAGCCGGTGCGCGTATGTGTGTGGGTATATGCATGTAATCACAGTGAAGTATACAAGGAAGGGGGGAAATCAGGGAAATCCTCCCCCCCCCCCAAGAGCCCAGCCATGTTTTAGAAATGTTATACTTTTTATTTTAACTATTGAAAATGAAGTAGGTGTTACGAACTTTGCAATATATTCTAAGAAACTGACTGTAAACTTTTTGAAAATGCTCCGAATTGTGTATGTTGTGTGTTAATCATTAACGTTCAAAATATTCTCAAAGTGCACCATTTTGCATCTTAAAATCAAGATTTTTCCGGGGGAAGACCCCAGGACCCCCCGCTTTAAATCGGCCAACCGGTGCTAACAAAAACATATTACCCCTCCCTCTCAATACCATTCTGGATCCGCCCCTTTGTAATGTAAACTTCTAAAAAAATTACGGGATATTATAAGTGCGTAGGCAGTGGTGGTGTTTGGTTATCATAAGGTACCATAATTGTAGTAGTATAGGGGGAAACTATCGTGTGCACTGTACAATAAAATGAAATTATTATAATGACTATGGTTGATTGATCAAAAATCAATCCGCAATAAACATTTTCTAATGATAATATTTGCTTAGCATTTATAAGGTAAAGTAAAGTGCATTGTTAAGGTGGGTAATGGGCTGCGAATAATGACCGCCTGTGGCTCTGTGCGGTAGGAATATTTCCTCTACATCGAAGCGAAGTGAAGATATTATGGTCAGCACTTAACATCCAGGTCTTTAGCGCTGGAGAGAAGTGACATGAGGTGAGTATGGAGCAATGCTGGAATGAAGGGACAGAGGAAACTGAGATACCCGAGAAAACCACCGAACAGCGGCATCGTCCAGCACGTTAATTCGGGAACTGACCCCACCGGGAATCGAACCCGGATCACCTTGGTGGGAGGTGAGTGCTCTAGCCACTAAGCCAACCCCCCTCCCCTGTTCAACACACATTTTACGATAGATTTTAAGCTACATTCCTGATAAGCTAGAGACTTGCAACTTTAAAAATTGCACAGAAATTGATGAAGTTTGCAATGTAATAAGGCAACAATTGTGAAATAATCGTTTATATAAAATTTTTATATGTCACATTTTCAAAACTGACTAAAAATTGTAAAATAATTTCTTCTAACACCACATAACAATTTATAACCCCATTACATATTCATATTACTATACGTATTGTCGTGAAAATGCCGTTTTGTGAATTTTTAGTAGCCGTATAATGAAAATACTTGTTAAATTTAAAACGAAAAATGTGGGGCGCATGTAATAGACAATAGTAAGGAGTGTAGAGAGTATCTGTTACTGAGGAAACTCACACATTAGTTCATATTATTTGCAGCGCAATAAAATGGTTATTGACTTAAGTGAACTATACATGCAACATTATTTATCGTATTTCCCCATCCCCCAACCATTTTTCGTTGTAAAATTTACAAGTAATCACATAGCTATCAAAAATGTACAATTAACATTTTCAGGATGTGTTAGTAAACTTTATGGGATAATAAATCTGCATGGAGCTACGATAAATTGAGGGGTTCGGCTATAAATAATAAT
This sequence comes from Medauroidea extradentata, assembly GCA_003012365.1. Classification (NCBI taxonomy): domain Eukaryota; kingdom Metazoa; phylum Arthropoda; class Insecta; order Phasmatodea; family Phasmatidae; genus Medauroidea; species Medauroidea extradentata. Next base: position 26,910 of record PNEQ01063708.1, on the reverse strand, counting down.
AAGGGATTTTCAGAGAGAACACTGTTATCAGGTGTAAACTTAGTAACTAACGTGCTTTATGTATTTTTAGTTCAAAGTTCCATTCCAAGTCGAAATTTAGAATGTAATGCTTCACTAACATTAATTAAATATGTTACTTACTTACTATATTTTACACCTGATAACACTGTTTCTCGGGACCGCGGTGGCGCCGCGGGGTCAACCCGGATTGTCGCAAGTAGCATTCGTGCCTGGACGATGCCGTTGGTCGATGGTTTTCTCGGGGTACTCCTGTATCCCCCACCCTTTATTCCCGGCACCACTCCATCTCCACATCGTGTCACCCCTCATCGGCTGTTGTACGACGATGTTACACAGCCGTAAAGCTCTCTTCACCCAACACTGTTTCTCTCTGAATTTCCCTTACCAATATTTACAGCCGTACCCCTCAATTGTTTTATAATTTTAGCCCGTTTAAGTTTTGTTTTAAATAAACTTTTGGCTGTCGAGATACTTTGCAGTTGTTCCTTTTTTAACATTGCGGAAGACATTTTGTGATGCAACAAAGGAATAGTTGTCGTGTGTAGAAGTACAGTAGGTATGGGAGTGAGGTAAGATGCAGGTGCTGATTATAGCTGGAATATTGTACGTGGTGTGGCACAACATCGGAGTTGAGGACGAGCATCATGGCGGCAAGGACTCTGATGCTGAGAGCACAATGACTGACTCTAGTAGAGCTCCTATCAACTCCGGCGTCATCTCTAGTCACCTGCTGATAACAGCTGACTGTCGCTCCTCCCACAAGGGCTTGCTGGCTGGCATGCTGTTGCTCATGGTCGTCATTGTCAACGTCATCTTCATACACATCGCCAACAGCAGGTCAGTACTTCCACTAGACCTTTCATCTCGCTGTTACTCCCTCCTGCCTGAAACAATATTCACAAACATGCATTCTTCCATATTTTACTAGTATTTGTTTAACTGATAACATACTATACATTGTTTACCACTTAAACTATGAACTCGTAACGAAAAAGTTGTTAACATTTTTTCTTAATTTATTTAGCGATGTATAAAGCGAACAATTTTGTGTAAGCGTTTGTTGTATTACTCGTGTCTATTTCTTTCGTTCCCTTCGTAAATACCCATTACATTAATTTCGCTTCAATCTCTGCATATTTTAAATGTATAATGGACTAAAACGTATTGTTTTATAAGATGACTTGTAGTAACAGGTTAAAAAGCCAAATAAATAAATAAAATGAGTTTTGAATACTTCTAGACGGTACTTTGACGGTATATATAGTCTTAAATGTTATTAGGTAGAAATAAGTATCGTCAGTTATATTTTGTGTTTCAAAATACGTTATTCACTATGCTGCGCGTTAAATATTAAATTGGATTGGCTATCTATACAGAGAGAGAGAGAGAGAGAGAGAGAGAGAGAGAGAGAGAGAGAGAGTGTGTGTGTGTGTGTGGTTGGTTAATTGCAAGGGAACTGTTGCTATTACTATTACATAGCGAATCATCATCGAGACTTTTGTGACGTGAGTGTGACAAAAATTGCTAGCACGACACGAATTCCAGTAAGAAAATATGTCTTATTTGCTTGCGCCGCAGACGAAACGTAGCTGAGAATCGTAACAAACTTGTATGCCTAAATATTTGCGAAAGTGTTCATCAGCTTGGCGGTAGTTGCATAAGTTATTCGTGCAGTTCTCATTTACATTTCAAAGCAAAGCAATTAATTTTACTCCCACGATTAGTTACAATTTTTTTTAAATTATAAACGCTGGAGGAAATAAGAACATGTCAATGAACAAAAAAAATTGCCTACAAGAAAAATTTTTAGTTCCCATTGCGAGGCTATGAAACTAGAATTCACAATAACAACTGTAGAGTGGAAATTCTAAATGAGCCAAGCACCAATAAGATGTTTCGGAATAGAAGTAAAAAAACCAGCGCTGTAAGATATGGAAGAAGCGAGCCTCCGGTGCTCATAAAAACTAACATAAACATTACTGTGACATATATTTTACACGATGGCCTAGCTGACACACAGTATACTTCGTTGTAAGGAACACAATTGATAGAGATGATGGTTACAGATGATGGTATATCGATAAAATGTTTTGTGCCAACATAGCCTTGAAAATACTGTAGTTTCTTGTGACACATATGACTGTGTGATATACTTCTGACACAACGTAGCTGTCTGCAGACCAATAATAGGCGTCAAATATAACAATAGCGGGATTCTTATTGGCTTAGTTAAATGAGGCAATAGCTATAACGTACGAGCGAGAGCCAGTAATATTTTCATCAGCTGAACGTGCGTTAAAACTTGACTCTTTGCTGTGTTTCAAAGTACGTTCAGCTCATGAAAATATTACTGGCTCTCACTAGTACGTGGAATTGTTGCCCTATTCGACTAAGCCAATAAGAATCCTTATATTGTAATATTTGATGCCTGTAATACTATTGTAATATTTGATGCATATTATCGGTCTGTAGATAGCTATGTTTTGTCGGACATCACCCAATCATACATTTCGCAAGAAACAACACTGTTTGCATAGAGATGTTGGCACGAAAAATTTTCGTGATATACCATAACGTCTAACAAGTCAGTATGCCTTGGAGCTTGGCTCATTTGGAATGTCCACTCTTTGTCGTCGCATCGTGGCTATTGCTCTAGCGTGAATCCAGCAATGCTAAACACTACAGGGGTTTGGGAAACTATTCTGGCGTGAAATACTCCAGTGAATAACAACTCTCTCAGCAGATATCATTATAACAAGCGTACATGTATGTTGTGTGTGGTATGCCTGCAGCAACATCATCGACATTGGCATAGTTGTGAACAACTCAGTAGAGTTGGTACTACTGGCAGCACTGACCGTGGCCGCGGTGTGGACCTACCTCGTCTACTTCCGCAAGCTGGATGTGAACCATCACCCTGTGTCTATGCTGGACGACCTGCTGTTGATAGTGTGCATGCCCGCATTCTTCCTGTACGTCATCACCAGCCTGGTGCCTGCTATCATCTATGGCGAGGGACTCAAGATTGCTGTTATGTTCGCCACGGTAAGCCTTCCTCCAGTTATATCCCCCCTTACACGTACTGTAGACCTATACAAGCTGCCACCCCCTTAAGAATGCGTGGTATATAATTCAACGCTAAAAACATTAGTTCAGAATTATTGTAGGTTTCTCGAAGCCAATTTGAAAAATAAAAAAAACAGCAATCCTAGGCAATAGTTTTTGCCAACTCTCTGAGCAAAAAAATGTCTCGAGTAACGTATAGGCTAAATGAAGTACAATATTTGACGCCGAAATCTCGAATATTGCGGCGCAAGAGATAACTATCAACAAATGTATCATTCTGGGTAAATGTCTGCTCATATAAAGTTAGCAAATATAATCATTAAGGATTGCTGTTTTGTAGTTATCCTACATTGACTTTCGAAACGTGTTGATCTCAACTGGAGAATTCAGCGATTATTTAACTAATGCATTGCAGTGTTATCAAATACTTTTTTTACGAAACTATTCCACATGTGCCCATTGTGTCAGTAAACGAAAAGAAAATGTACTTAAAAAGACGTCGGAAAGGTCGTTTCAAAGCACCACGTCAGTCAGAAATATCATCTCGGAGTCTCAAAACAGCTAAATAAAACAGTTTATTTCAACCTGTTATACCTGAAAAACTACTCTAGTTACCTGCAATGGACTTTGCATACAACTTTTCAGCAATAAAAAGATGGGGTGCCTACTGAAAGTGTCAGTCAGGCAAGCGATCTACGATACCACTGCACGTCGTTTCAGAGTGTTGCGGTAGAGGCGATACCATACCAGATGAGCCAGTCAACATCGCCCTTGGCGCCGTACCTCACTCACTCACACCAACACGCAGCCAGTGGGCAGGAACCTTATAAGTTACTTAGAACTTAGTTATTATTTTATTTGAGGACCCGGAAACGGGGAAGGAGATAAGTCTAATATAACACGCCTCTGGGCACGGAGGACCAAACTTGCGTGTACTGTAGTGTTTACGTAGCAAGGGTTTTTTAATGAGACTTCAAACGATGACCCTGTTATTTTTTTAATGTGTGTGTTAAAGGGCAATGCACATTTGAATCATTGTGTTTTATTATTAAGGTTGATATTTTCACAGTTACAGAAAAATTTTAAAAAAATTACATACGAGTAGTACTGGTTTTTAGTGAACCATGCCAGTATTCTCACGTAGTTATTTAGTAAAGACATAGAGTTATGCATTGTTCAGACGAGATAGAGGAGGACGTAATGCTCAGAGTTTGTTCTTGTGGCAGATAGTGCAGGTGATTCTACAGACGCCGTTCATCATCGACGGCCTACGACGTTGCAGCAACTCGCAGTCTCTACGCAAGAGGAAACCAGGCCGTGAGCTCATCACCTTCCTCATTGTCGTCAACGTCGCCATGTGGATCGACGAGACCTTCGACCTCAAGTCGTACGACATGCCAGACGTGCGCTATTACTTCTACGGCAAGGGCCTGTGGTCCATCCTCAAACACGCCACCATCCCTCTCATCGTCTTCTACCGCTTCCACGCCTCAGTCTGCTTTGTCGACATCTGGCAGTCTGCCTACATGAGGGGAGCCTAGGTTACTGCCAACTTGTACCTCAAGAAATGACTCTTCAAGTCTTTATCTCATCATTCGTCCTGCATATGTTCCTAGATCTATTCGCATTATTGCAGTTCCTCGTCATGCACGCATGTGTATTGTTGGCGGTAGGAAACTCTTAAGACTAGGAGCAGTCGTACAAGACACAATTCTATGTTGCAATTCTGCTCAATAATGCACTGTTCATTCGCAAAGCATTATTTAACTTGGTTTTTGCTTATTTGCATAGAAAATTGGTGATATTTTGGGTGCAAATATCTGAAGAACTGTGAAGTTTATTGCTGACAAATAAACTAGATATAAATTACGGTATATTTGTGACTAAATAGTAAAAGGATATGTCTATATGAAAAATATGTTGCTGTCAAAGTTACTGTAAAACTATCGCGTGTGGCCTTCAACACACAAATAGATACAGTTCTTGCCAATAAAAAACGGGATGACATACCGGTCTCCAAGATTTGGTGTTATGATTTAAGAAAAACTTTCGGTTTTCGTGGAATGTGATTTGATACAATCGTTTTTACTATGTAGTACCCAGACAGCATGCAAGCTGGCGGCAAGCCTGCATTTCACTTGCCTTAGGCTTGCAAAAGCAAGATTTCTTTGCAAACTTGCAGCAAACTTGTTTCTTCCGGGCACCAGGATAGGTCTTTCGTAATAACTTTGCAAGCTTGCAGCAAACTTGTTTCTTCCGGGCACCAGGATAGGTCTTTCGTAATAACTTTGCAAACTTGCAGCAAGCTTGTTTCTTCCGGGCACCAGGATAGGTCTTTCGTAATAACTTTGCAAGCTTGCAGCAAACTTGTTTCTTCCGGGCACCAGGATAGGTCTTTCGTAATAACTTTGCAAGCTTGCAGCAAACTTGTTTCTTCCGGGCACCAGGATAGGTCTTTCGTAATAACTTTGCAGGCTTGCAGCAAGCTTGTTTCTTCCGGGCACCAGGATAGGTCTTTCGTAATAACTTTGCAGGCTTGCAGCAAGCTTGTGGCAAGCCTGATGAGCAAGTCTAGTAGGATTTGCTCGTTGGTATGACACATACGCCTCCGCCATTTCCGCCGAGTTGTGTTGTTTGTTTTGCAATTGACATGCCATGTGGTGAAGTTGGGTTATGTTCTTTTAAACTGTGTTCACGTTATGCTTATTTATTTCGTGCATTGCTCCTGCTAGTTTTACGATTCAGGAAAACGTTGCTACTCGGGTATCGTATAAATGCTGGTAAGCTTGTCAGGCTTGCCGCAAGCTTGTACTGTGGTATAACTAGGAAGCTTGATTCAAGCTTGCACACTTGTCATGACAAGTTTGCATTGCTGTCTGAGTAGTATTCAAATACGGAATATAAACGTTTATGCTTGTTTTTAAATTAGTAGTAATTCGCATGGTTATGTCACAGGATTTTGCTATCGGCTTTAGTATCTTGTTAGAAATACATTACGATAAATAAGGTAGACAATTTTTTCTGACATTTAGGTTTTTCGCTTATCATAATTATTCCAACTTATTCGTGTTAAAACATTTAACATTAATTTACTTTACATGGAGGATTATTTGGAAGGCACAAAACAGGAAAATCCAACCCACAGTTAACTGGAACTGAGATATTCAAGGTGAAAGTTTTCTGTGTGTATCTAAGACTCATATAAATCTTATACTCTGGGATCGAATTTTTTGTTTTAAAAATGTGCTTGGTACTCATTTTCCTAAGACGTACTTCGGACCTACTCCTACGTGGTATGATTATCTCCAAATCGATTAATTTGTGGGTCGGTTCTTTTCTGCTTAATGCCGTCCATTTCTCACAATGTGGCACCAATATAGTTCCTACTACTTAGTGATCTAACAAATATATATATCGACTTCCAGTGACATTATACAAATATAGATTATTTTGTCTAACCTAATTTCTAACTTATTCTGTAAACGTATATTTTAGTGAAAACATTTATGATGTAAATGTATGTAAATGAAATACATTTTAAGGTTTTCTTCTACAAACTAAGTGGATTTTCTTTACACACAAATACAGATATTAATGAAACGGATATACTTAATTATGGTTACTGCTAGTCACTCTATTTCTAACTGAATAAAATTGGTTTGGGTTTTAATAGTAGTCTTTGAAATTAATTAATTAAGAAGAGTGTAATTTTAGCGTAGATTTGCCTTTTCAAAGTTCGTGGCAGAAAGGAAGGAATGCGGAGTCATCAAAGAATGTAAACAAAAGAGAGAATACATATTTTCTAGAATGTCTGGGAGAGCAGGGGTACAGACAGACAAGTGGACCCCCTCCCCCTGGTCTAGAAGAGAAAGTGGTTGTCTGCAGCACGTTGCCAGCTCAGAGCAGGACCTGCAGTATCCACTGAGCAGTTCCGCAGCTCGAACACCGGGCACGTTTACGACTAACTGTATCCGTCTTCACATCATCTTCGTGTTTCACATTTTAAAACCATCTCCAACACTGACATACTGTGATATGTTACAATTCTGTTCACCGGGTGGCACACTCGTGTCGTGAATATACTGTCGCTGGAAAGCGTCTTCACTTGGCGTCGTTTGTGAACTTCATAATCGAAGAGCAGAGAGTCATCTGGTAAGTCATGTATTCTAGAATTCAGAACTTGACCTTTATTTTATCAGAACCTTAGCATTGATTGCTGTAAACTTTGTTATATTCGTTATGCATGTATATTATAATACCTTTGTATCAGATTTAGTGGAAGCTGGTTCAAACCTAAACGTAAAGGCCTCCCACCGAGGCTATCTGGGTTCGAGTCACGGTGGGGTCAGCTCCCGGTTTTTCGCAAGTGATAGGTACTGGTGCTGGAGATGCCGCTGGAAGGCGGAATTTCTCGGGGATCTCCCGTTTCCCCCGCTCCTTCATTCCGGCGCTGCTCTATGCTCACCTCATGCCACCCCTCACCAGCGCTGAAGACCTAGATATTAAGTCCTGAACTAGGTCTCTTCAATCTCTTCTAACTGTAGAGGCGTTTTTAATTTTAGTCGCAGATACCAGAGGTTTATTTTAATGGCGTTAGGAAATTAAAACATTGAGTGTAAAATGGATATGTTATCTTCGTTATACAGACACAATTTTGTAGCATTTCAGGGAGTCTCAAGGCCGTAGTTATAGAAACGGCTAAGTGACTCGCCTCCCACCAAAACGATCCGGGTTCGATACCCGACATGGTCGGTCACGGAATTTTAACATATGGGAAACGTGGCGGACTGTGCCGTTGGTTGGCGGGTTTTCTCAGGGATTTCTGTTTCGTCTGCCCATTCATTCCGGCGCTGCTCCACTGTCACCATCTATCAACTCTCACCAACTGTGGAAACCTCGCTGCTAAACGCGTGTTGTCTCATACATTAGTAGCAGGAAGTACACTATAAAACATTTCTTGTAAATTTACCACATCGATGTATAGGAACGTTTAGATAGCCGGTTATCTTTTAAAGAACTGTGCAATGGGAGTTCATGACTAGATTCAGTTCCTTGGACGTACTCCATTGCAAAATTGAATGACTGGCAAAGAAAACTAAACAAATAAAAGAAAACCATAAAATAAGCAGAATATGCTTTAGTCAGCAAGATACATACACAACACGAAATTCCAAGATGGAATCGGGTCAAATAAAAACAAGGAACAAACAGATAATAAATGAAAATAATAACAAATAAAATAAAAAACCAAGTATCATCCGACACAACGATGAGACGAAACAACAAACACAGTAGATATCAGACACGAACAGAAAAATAACAAAAAGACACAACAAATAGACGAGATAAAACGCAACAGATATCAGACATATACTGACAAGACAAACGACACAATGAAGAGACGAAACAAAACACAGTAGTTTTCCAGACAGACAGTGTTACGACGTTTCGGGAACTGGAATCTGTTCCCGTCATCAGGTAGACACACAGGGTTCAGGAACACGAGTGCGACTGATGAAAAGATAGCAGGTGTGGTAAAATTATTTCTCATTCATCACTGGTAACGCTCCTATATGCTCTTCACGATAAAGTGAGCCCTGCTTTTTTTCTTTCAGTTGTTTTGCAGCTACTTTAACCAGTTTTGATATGAAATCTTCCAAGCATCTAAAAACAAGTATAAAAGTTTCTACGCTCAATACTTACTATATACGGGTCCAATAAAATGTATTTACTATTTATTATAAGTTTTGGCGAGAAATCAGTTTATAGTGAATAGTCATGTACTTGGTGTTACTATAATTTAACAGTAACGACTCTCAACACTTGTTATATTAACAAGCAGAAGCAAGGTAAGTATCCATTACCGTGTTTGGGTTAAAATCTACTGTTACTTTTGAGAAAGTTTTTTGTACAGTGTAGTTCGAAGAGCTCATGGTAAGCGGGAAATGTGAATTTGGCTACACAATGCAATGTTCATACAATATAGTGGCACTTCAGAGATTTATATTCTTAGCACAGCACATTTTCTCTGAAAGAAATTTGCCCCAGTTTATTGTAACGTAATGGGTAGATAAACGTATTTAAGTCGTAGGATATTTAAATTTTTTGTGGCATCTTTCAGTGAGATGAAAGTAGAATGGAATACTCGCCAATATTCTTAGTAGTTAATAGTCTACGCATTGAAGAAAAATCTTTGCAATTTGCCATATGTATTTGTGTAGTAAATTGTAAGAACATAATGATTATGCAATTCCATATCTAATAGAGTAGTTTACTCTTCTACGATCCATTAGCAATTAAGAACTCAATAGCTTTATGAAACAGCAAACACTCACCTTCACAAGATATCGGACGTTTACTTAATGTATTTTCTGTCACGTTGGTATGATATTAAAGTCACATTAGAAGTCATTTTAATTTGAGCCTATAACTTGAGCGAATAAGTGAGAAGTTGAATGCAAATCTATATATAAACGAATATCTGTTTGTCTGCAACGCATGCATTCTTATAGCATTCAATAAATTGTGGTGAAAGTGTTGGTAATATTGTGCGTGCAGCCGCGAAGGTTTCTGACAAAAATATATCGGTAAGGGGAAGGGCGAAAAGAGAGAAGAGGGTAGAGTGAAGTACTCGAAAAAACTTACATGTATTTCCTTAGTTTCATTTTCCAACGAAATTATCAAAAAAGGTTGATTCAGAATTTTTTTTGTTGTAGTTTATCACTTCTGACAATATCAGTACTAATAATATTACTTACACTAAATTTTAAATGATGAAGGGTTTTTATTTACAACTTTTATTAACTTGTTTATGAAAACTTTTACTATATAATTTTTGGATAAGTTTACTTTTTGAAAAAATATACAGTAGAAATACATCTTTAACTAATTAATTAAGATAGTTTGGATTACTTTTACATTTGCATGACTCAAAGAGGCATTAAATTGACAACCACGATAACAATTAGTATTACATAAGCCGAAATGTATTTTCCTGGAACTAGAGGCGTTTATTTAGCACTGAAATGAAATTGAACCTTGAACCCACCGCGTGTTCCCGCCTTCTTGTGTTTGTAAGAGAAGGCCGGGATGAAGGTTAGACCGTATGCTAGACTAGCGAGACATGTCTATCGCCCTCCAACCCGAGAAATAGATGAGGTGAGGTGAGTGTGACACAGCAACGGAAGAAAAGAGAGGGGGGGGGGAACAGGAGTTATCCGAAAAAACCTGCCGGCCATTTGTAACGTCCATATGGGATAAATCCACCGGGGTCGGAACACGGGTCGCCTAGATGGAAGGCGAGATGTCTGACCCCTCGACTACCACAGCCACCATGTTTAACATACTACAGACAGTTTCGTAACAATGAGTGCACCTACTCGCTGTAGAAACTTTCTTGCTCGATCCTGCACACGAACGTTGTAAGCAACACTTAACCGCAGTCATGGTCCATTAAAATGCTTTGAACGGTTTTCAACATCGATTTCCCTCTTGCACGGTTGTTTGTCACGTTAAGGTCTTTAGCTTGGGGAAACATTCAACATTCGCGTATATTCCGTTTATGGTTAACCTAGCGAAGTATTTGAATACAGCTTGAACACGGAACATAAAAAAAATGTTTATTAATTTATTTGAAATATTTTTTTTAATGTGAGTGAACAACTTTGATACATATTGTGGACATACTTCCTTGCAGCTCTATGTCTTGCCAGAAAACCAGCAGATATACAGGACGTTCGGGTATTAGTGGTAGGAAATTGAACGCGTGTTAGTGTAACGTAAACAAGCCACAAAATAGATCTTCCACGAGGTATCCCTCTGGTGCTACCCATTAACTCACCGTCTTGCCACCATATACCATTCCTTCCTTGAGTCTTTCCATGACTAAACAATCCTGATATGACTTCTTGTGTCCATACACGGGTCCTTTGCCCACGAAAGACTCAGTATTGACGAAACTGAGGAAAGCCACAATTGCGCAGAAGACAACCTTAATACACGTTCTCTATTAAATTATTATTACAAAGTTAGTACGTACAATACGTGTATAGAATGATTGTAAAAGAGCTAGAACCGTAAAAAATAATACCAGTCAATACACTTAAAAGTAATGGTGGTCGAGTAGTCAGACCTTTCGCCGCCCACCTAAGCGATCCGGGTTCGAATCCCGGTTGAGTCGGTCCCCGGATTTTCAAAAGAAGGAATCGTGCCAGACAATACCGCTTGTCGATGGGTTTTCTGGGGGAGCTCCCATTTTCTCCGCGCCTTCAATCCGGCGCTGATCTAAACTCACCTCATGTCACCCTTCACTGCGCTGACCGAAATCCCTTCAGTCAACCCCTCTTCGACGCGAACACCGCCCCAAATATCTCTCTCGGGTCATACGTGGAGGGCTACGTCACATTAGCAGACACCGTAAGACAGTGTCGGGGTAGTTAACGCAGAATCAAGCCTTTATTATCAGGGACCATGTGTTTGGAAGTGATATCCTGCAAAACATGCCAGGGTTGCCACAATGTAGAATGTGACTGACTTTCACGACAAGCGTACGAATGCCGCACTCGCGCAATTAAATATTTTACTAATTTGTTCTGCATACAATCACTAAGGCTGCACCTGAAGTCTCTTCGAATATATACATATCTGTACTTGGCACTTCCAGTGACGTCACCAAGTATATACTACATCGTCCAAATTATCAGCATAGCACATAGACTCTACACTTGGCAAGTACACCAAGTGGCTTACTTGTTGGGTGTTTCAGCATACTAGCTTCGGCTGTCATATTTGTTTGAGCTTATTATGATATTTGTGAAGGTTATGTTCTACTCCATAATAAGCGTTAGTAACTATTATTGAAATTCTCTTTTTATGCTGTAAGTATTTTCTAGCCAAATTATTATGCAACTAAATTAATTTTTTAAGGATTTACTAGCTGATTATGTTATTATGTTTTAGTTATGTCTGTTCAACAATATAACGTTTATTTTTAATGACTGTTTCGCAAAACAATATGATTACATTAACCTTCTCACAGCTGAGTTCACAATTTATTTTATTTTTTACTTGATACTGATACAGCCTCCGTAGTCAAGTATGGGAAGGTGTTAACCTCTTTGAATAAAATCAATAAATACACACCAGGCGCGTAGTGCATACTGACCTTTCAGGTAAATCGTATAATAACCGGAGATTTTTACGAAAATTGTTTGCAGTAGACCTAATCAGTGATTGGATGCTTCTATTTTACTCTCAACATATTGTTCTTGTAGGTCTATCTGCAAATCACAGACGTCTTTTAGTACCCTCATTCTGACCATTACATTCAGATGAGGCGGGTACGTCTATGCACGAAGACGTGTTGCAAATAATCACGGGGTAAACTGCAGACGTGCATGAACGACATTGAAAGAAGTTACTGCGAAAATATTTAGCGAAAATTCCCGGATCCTGTCATCACGTAACGAACAGTTGAGTCAGTCCCTGGATGTCTGGCAACATTCTCCGGCAACTATGCTTCCGGGAAGGTCGCTATTCTTCGCGTTTCCCCAGCAACTGTTATACGCTAACATCTCTCTTGTTAAGGTGGCTTGAAATGTGTGACGAAACTACTTAACGTGCAACACATTTACATATCAAGGAAAATAATACACACTTCAAACTATGTCTCCATAAGTTTACAAATTCAATACGCTAATTAAGACACGATTTTACTAACGAAAAAAATTCCCAAAAATAGCTTTACCAGACAGTTGTATCTGTGAATATACCTACCGTATTTGGATAACACAAAAATAGAAACATGCGCAGGATTTTTCAACCGAACTTTCCACAGATAAAATGATATGTTCACCGCTTAAAGTCTCATAGATAATAGAATACTAGTAAGCCACTGAACACCTATTGAGTGACTTGCGTGAGAGGAGATACTGCGTTACATACGCCGGTCAGCGGCGCTATTAACACTCCATCGCTTTTGTGCCTCACACCTAGGCAACCACCTTAAGACTGTTCAAGTGCGATGAAATAATTATTTAAAATTTTTGTGAATTAGTGATAGTTTTGTAGACGATACTTGTGAGTACAGTTTTTTTTAGCGAAACAATGTAGCTTACTTAGTTTTCTCATATAGGTGCATCAACGTGAAAATATGCATGTTATGCTATCGTACAAATTTTGAAAACCAACTGACCTACGTAAATGGAATAATTCACTTATAACTAACATTCCATAAGCTACGTTACATAACATGTAGACACCTACAACGCAATAGTTTGAATTTTTAATAAAATCGCAAACGTACAGGACATGAATTGCAGATTCAGCAATCATTAAAAATACCGCAAAGTTTGCTGAGTTTTAAAATGTTTTGCTGCATAGTTCATGGCACGCTATTCCACTGCGAATTATTTCACATTGTTAAGTGAACTGGATTCCCCTATTTGCATGGCACGTAACATGCAGATTTCGACTTTAACGCACCGATACGAAAAAACTATGAGAGCTAAAGCTGTTTCGTGAGAGGAAACCGTACTTAAAAGTACTGTCTACAAAACTAAAACTACTTCACACAAATTATGTATTTTGCTTTTATCCCACTTGAACGTTCTTATGAGTCAGTTTCCCTCCTGCGTGCTGATTTATTTGTTTTCCTCGTCTAGTTTCACGACCGTAATTTACAAAGTACCACAATGAAAACATAACTATTGATCTTACCTTTTAGTAGAAGTACTGTGTGAAAAGTGAACTAAGAATTTGTAGTTGTGTCATTTTTTTTTAAGTTAACACTAATTATAATTTTTCTTAACTTTTATGAGAAAAGACATAATTATGACACGTCTACTGAACGGTCCAGTGCCGTACTCTCGTAACTTTCGGTCGTAGACTAGGAAAACCAATGAACGAACACGTAGGAGGGACAGTGACAGTATACGTGATGTGGTTGAATGCGGCAAGCTTCTATAAGGCGCAGGTTAGATCACACACAGCGATACGTGACTCAACTTAGCACTTCCCTGCCGAAGTTACCTGCAAGAATATAAGGAATGATTCCCGTGCTACCAGTTCTCTTGTGTGATTGGCTGCTCTACTGAGCGGCAGGCAGAAGACAAGTTGTTGACGTTTTAGAAGAATAAGTGCGTTGTCATATAGTCTGTATATAATTTAAGAACTGGAAAATAATTTTGGTCCTCAAATATTTTTTTTGGAAAGGATAGAAGTATAGGTTAGAAGAACAGAAAAATGTATATGTTAGACGCATAGTGTCATAGCCATCTTTAGTAGAAGACCGCGGCCTTAGATCTGGCAACCCTGCCAGGAAGGGTCATTTTGACACTTCTTTTAGCTCTCCATAGGCAATGGCTTTACCTGATTCGTTATTGTGCCCTATATATCGGCGAATCAGGAAAAGCAACAGCCGTTGGTGAGACAAAAGAAGTGTTAAAATGACCCTTCCTGGCAGGGTTGCCAGATCTCAGGCCTCGGCCTTTTACTGAAGACGGCTATGATAGTGTTGATACACAAAACAACAATGGACATACTGATCGTAAGACTGGATGGCAAACGATACCGGTGTGTCAAAGTAACACAGACACAGGTCAGAAATAGGAATGTGTTGCTTTGTGGACATACGCCATTTCTCATGTTTTATTGTCCGCACTTCAGTTGAATGACAAAGTACAAAACAGTAAAAACGAGAATTAGAATTCGTCTGGTATTACTTTTTCTTGTTTTTTGTACTCTGTCAATCAATACAAGTTTGGTCAGCAAACATGAGCAATGGCGCATATTCACAAACCAATTATTTCTAATTGTAAACTCCCATTGCAACAAACATTTTAAAATCTCTATGTCAGAAATAGCTTTTCGTAAGGATATCAACATTAAAGTTTGGCCACATTTTATAACATTTAGCCTGGAATTTTTTTTACATTGTTAAGGAAAAAAACACATTTCAACAAGAATATTCTTAAGCTATACAAGGGTCGCTTTTGAAATATGTGTCATATTATTGCACAACAATGTAAAATGAGACTCTTAGATGTATCAGTCTATTATTATTGTTTTTATTATTATTTATATTATTAATATTATTATTACTATTCAGAGTTAGTTGGACCTAATGCATAAGCTGTGCTGTAGCACAGTCTTTCACGTAAAGCTGTCAAACGTGCTTCCAATGCATTTATTTACGAAAAGAATCACACTTCCTACTATGGCTCTTTCGTTTTAAAAGCTTATTAAACGTATGATTGCTAGCTTCTTAGAAATGGTGAAATAGTATTTTGACATTGCTCTAAAAAATACCAGCCGTAATCGTAAAATACGATACAAGTCTGCGTTTGACTTAAGTACGTACTAACCTTAATAAAATAATAGGGTCACCTCTTAAAGTCCCGCTGAAAAACATTTTCCAATTGCTTAGAGGCGAAGCTATGTGTAACAAACGTATTGTTTGGAGTTTTCCTATGATAACACTGTAGTGTCTTGTGACATGTATGGCTGGCTGATATACGTCTGACACAACGTAGCTGGCTTCAGACCAATAATAGATATCAAATACTGTAAAAGTGGCATTCTTATTGGCTCAGTCAAATAGGGTAAAAGTTTCACGTACAAGCGAAAGCCACTGTCTCTTTTCATAATCTGAACGTGCGTAGAAACCCTGCCAACATTCAAGTACTCCTGCGATAAACCATCATTAGAGCCAGTGATTCTTGATTAAATAAATTTTACAACAACTTGTTTAAACGTATTCCTGCACACTTGCGACTCTGGTTCGTGGTTACTAGCAGAATATAATAGGGCAGAGGCGTGGCTCATTTGACTGCATCTACCAGCACAATGTTACTGCGACGTCACACGTCCGTGATATGCGGGTAGAATCCGGAGACGCCGAAATACAGTAATATCCAGTAACTGAACATGAAGAAGACAAAACATGTGCTCATTAGTAGAGGTACGTCAATTTCGCGGATTCATCTGGCAACAGTCTAAGACTTGTCAGTCCCACTGGCCACAATATATTATCTATTGGCTTATAACCGTACAAGCAAATAGCAAGCGGTAGCACTTCACACTATTTCCTTATTTACCACTGGCTTGCAGTAGTCAAACGTGTTTCGTAACAGCCGCCAGCAAGTCACAGACATGACAACGAAGTATATGTAATTGACGTTCAACCTGACCTGCATGGAATGTATATGCGAAATGTACGTACCTCTACTCATAAGGCACTGAAACAAACTGTTGAAGAATTATTTTCACTAAAAGTCACTGGCTCTAACTGTCATCTCTAGTCATAACTCATTTTCAAAGCTTGTAAGATTGTAGTCTTGTTAATCTAAAACCACGATATATTCAGGCACAGACAGGGCAAGGATAGTTAGTGTTGGAAGGTACAGAGAGCGAGAGGAACACAGCTGTCATAGTTGTGCTCCAGCAGCCGGCACGCTTGTTACGTCATAGTTACGTCGAGCGCGCGAGGCATGACGGAGCCCAGTGTGACGGTTACCTCGGATGAAATGCACGCACAATGAGGAAAGCTGCTAACGGTAGAGAAGTTTGCGGCGAGAGACGTTACTTAAGACAGCCGCCTGCTTTTAATAAACTACGCACACTGGAAGCCTTATTTTCATTCCTCAAACTTGACTAAAATTGCAATTTTTGCTCAAGCTATGCACCAGAGTTGTTCAAAGTTGGAGTCTATAGTTACAATAGTGTTTGCTACAGTGACGGGTTCAGTTAAATGATATTGTCACCGCTTAGAGTCCCACAGGAAAAAGATATTACGACGGGAACAGTGCGTGTATGGTAACGACTTTCGGCGTAGAGGCGATATCGCAAAGTACGTGCGCCGGCAGAAGTTTGCGACGAGAGACGTTAGTTAACAGTTAGTGGACTTGCATGGCGCGTGAGGCGTGCTTCAGCGTTGTACGGGAACTGTTTTTCTTGTGCAACTATTATAAGTATTTCCAGTGGGTTTATCTACTAAGAGAATATACACTTGAAACTGTGTCCCAATGGACGACTTGAAAAGAAACGGAGCTTCAGTCAGGTGTGGGAAACAATTCCTATCTCCATGGATACCGCAGCCGAACATAACCTTCATTTAGCTGTTTGGCGTGAAAGAAACGTCAAGAAAATTTATTATTTGTTTGGAATTTGCCGTTCTTTCAGGTAAAAATTAATCTTATATATTTGCGTATCTTAACCATGAAGTAGAAACTACTATTTTTTACCTTTGCGTGCAAATCTATGAATGCGCAACATTTTGCGTTCTGCAATTACCATCTAACAAATCAGCATGTTTGTAAACAAGCTTTGTTTCCCACAGTACTTTTCCCCTGTGGTATCGTCAAGGGGCGTGTACTTCAAGTCGTCCATTGTTTTAAATATGCCCTCCGATAATTAAAAAAATAACTTCCAAGCTCCTCAAAAGTACTAAAAATGACTTTTTCATGTTGCTGTAGCTGGTAAAGTATCAACCGTAATCGTAAAACAAAGCCATAGAAACCTGCATTGGGCTTTACCTCATACTTTCCATACAATAACAGTGTCATGGCTTCAAGTCCCGTTGAAAAACTGTTCCTATAAACACTAACACTGTAAGCTAGTTTAGACCTTCGCGTCTAGAGGCGATGAGGTGTTTGACGGACGTGCTATATTCGACTTGTCGCCTTCCCCCTTTCCGTGCTTCGAACGTAAAAAAAAGCTAGCGTCCACTAACTATTAAGGCGGCCGCCTGGCTGGCCAGCGAAATACGTACGGCGTGTTCGGAATTACGTTTTATTTCTCGGAGACCAGTCAATGTGCGTCCACAATACTTATCAATTAGAAGGAAAAGGAAACATACTTTAGACTACTTGTGTATAACCCTTTTAATAGACCATGCACACTGGAAGCAATATTTTAAAGCCCTCGAACTTGACTAAAATCGGCTTTTCCAGGCAGTTGTTGCTGAAGCTATATGCACCAGAGTTGTTCGAAATTGGAGTCTATAGTTACGTTAGTGTTTGCTACAGTGACGTGTTCAGTCATATGCTATGGTCACCGCTTAAGGGCGTTCACGTTGCAAACGTGCATAATTTTATATTTGTACGACGTAGTCTTAGTTTTATAGACGTCACTTTTGGCTACAATTTCCACTTGCGAAATTTTTTACCTCTGATAGTCTTCTCATAGCGGAATTTTAAAGTCAAAATTTGTAAGTTACGGGAACATGCTAATAACAAACACCAACTAACATACTCGAATGAACTAATTTGCACTGAAATTATATAGTATGGGCCATTTGCTAAAAGATTTAAAACCACACAACCAAATACCTTCGTACTTTTTTTAATGACCTTATATTAATAAAATTATCTTTACTTTTTGAAATTTTTCTAACATAAAGGAATTGTATTGTGTGATATTAAATATTTAGCACATGGCCCGTACTATCTAATTTCAGTGTAAATTATTTCATTCTCGTAAGTCAGTTGGTTTTTGTTATTAGCATGTTCACGTAACTTGCAAATTTTAACTTTTCCTTGCAGCTACGAGAAGACATAGTTTCTCAAGTGGAAAACGTGGTCACAAGTGACGTGTATAAAACTAGCACTACGTCGTACAAATATAAAATGAAGCGTTTTTGCCACGTGGACACCCTTAAAGTTCCACAATAAAAAGAAAAATTACTACGGGAACACTGCATTCATGTGTACGACTTTGGACGTAAAGGCGATATCACAATACACGTGCCGGCCAGCGTCGCTCGTATTGCCTCATCGGTTTTCGTCTGACACGCACAAACACACTCTTCACCAGGCGGCCGCCTTAAGAGCACTGCTTATACCACGATAGAGGCTCAGAAACTACGGAGATGTAAGGATGTCCTCAAATGCAGCATCCCCACAACGAGCCAAGCGCTCAACTGAGCGTGCAACATTCCCGCTGAACTGTTTTTACCATGGCATTTTAAGCAGCGACAGTATGATTTTACTGCCGGAAAGTATGTAGTTAAGTTAGGTCACATTTCTATCTACGTTTCACATACATCCAGTTAGTACATTTTGACATACGGCAGCCTGTAAAGTTAGTTTTCAGCTTTGTTGGAGAGCTTAGAAACTTTGTTTTTATGAGCATTGTGGCTTAACGATGCCTTCCATCCTTAAACGAAGAGTGTTTTAGTTTGGTACATAGGCACGATGGTCACATGTGGAATAAGAGCGTATTTACGACTACACTGCACCGCATTTGTAGCGCGTGTTAGGATGCGCCCTTAAGGGTGTTCAAGTGCTATAAATTCATAATTTTATATTTATATGAAATAGTGTTAGTTTTATAGACGATAGTTGTGAACACAGTTTTCTCTTACAAAACTATTTTAACTCTTATAGTTTTCCCATAACGGGGCGTCAAAGTCTAAATTTGCATGTTTCGCTGCCATGCAAATAGTGAAAACCAATTGACTTACATTTATATGTAAAATCAGTTTAAAATTTTAGTGCATCTGGCTAAATTAATGAATCATTTTTGCTACATTAATTTTGTATATAAGTGTTTCTTGTAGTTATAGTTTTATTTTTGTTTGTCACACATGTATGATTTTAATTGTATAAAATGTGGTTAAGTGTAAGAGAATGCGAAAGCCTTAACTTCGCCACAAACAAAGCCATTAAATAAATAAATAAAAATAAATAAGTGAAATATTTCACGGTGAAATTACATGTTATTCGGCTACGTAATAAAGTATTTAGAAAATATCCCATGAACTGATTTTATTGTTTTTAAAAAATGTTGAATTTGCAATTTTTTTTCTGTACTTCTGCGACCTTTTAAAAAAATTCAAAATATTACGTTGTGGGTTTTAAAATGATTTATTGCAGAGTTCATGGGATGTTAGTTCACAGTGACTTATTTCATGTAAGTAGATCAGTTGGTTTTCACTATTTGCATGGCAGCAGAATATGCAAATGTTGGCTTTGATGCGCTGTTATGAGATAACTATGATAACTAAAATTGTTTTATTAAGAGGAAACTGCACTCACAAGTATTGTCTACAAAACTAACAATATTTCATTAAAATATAAATGTATGATTTTATCGCACTTGAACACCCTTAAGTCATGTGCGGGTGGGCAGTAAAATATACGCTCTCCGGAAATAGTTTGACGCTAACGTTTAAATCGAATCCTCATCGGTGACTGAACTGGACTAAGAGATATCTGGAGAGTGCTTCAGAGAATTTACAGGCTGAGATTCATAGCGGTGTAAGTCACAAATATTTAGTAGTGTCGCTTAAATTCTTACGAGCCACATTTCCGAAAAGAATATTCTGTAACAAATATTTCACTCTTAACTGAATTTCTGGATTCCATTTGAAAAGTTCAAGAATGTACTACATTTTGCATGTGAGTACAATAAATTATTTAAGAGGAAATTATTTCAACTGACTCACGCCACTATAAATCTAAGCCCCTCAATTCTTAACGTGAAGCTATTTTACCCACATGAAGATATAAAACACGGACACTATATGGGCGAGATGGCGCCAGAGTCAAGACTAATGTCTTCTTCATGAGCTGAGTACTAAATCATAATGCAGTGTTTTCGTGTATTATTTTTTCTGTGCGTCACTAAGCTGCGGCCCTCAATTTTGTTTCTGGCGAGAACGACTTACAGTCAAACCAAAGCTTCTATGTTTCTGTTTTTTCGAACTAAGTAGTAATTTAAATACACGCAGTGTTGCCGAATTGTGTGTCAATATTCTGCACGTCTAGAGGAACAAAAACGTAGAAATTAACATAAATCTGAAAATGCACTGGCTCTGCATAGTTCACAGCACATTACTGCTTGCAGGATCATGATAGTGTGGAATGCCATCTCTGTTGGTATTGTCGGCTAGATACCAGGCGAGTCGTATTTAATTGGACGTTACTCGTTAAAGCGACGCAACATTCCACAGTAATAATATGCCGCCAACGTGCTATGCACTGTCTGTCATGTACTGCGAAATGTACATAAACGGTACATTTACACAGAAAAAGCTGTTTTGTAGTGGCTACAAAATGTTTTGTCAATATTGACCTCACAAAATAATTTTGTAGTGGTTAAAAAAAAATTTTAGTAGTCACTGCAAAACTTTATTGGGGACAGCAAAAATGTTTTATGGTCACTACAAAAAAATTTGGTAAGGTCCATTTTAGCAAAATATTTTGTGGTGACTAATAAGTATTTTTTTTTCAGTGTAGTACCCACGCTTATGTGACATTTTAGTTCCTTTACATTAGACTGTTGTTCCCCCAAACTACTGACATGAAAGTGTGTAACATCCTGTACAAAACAGTCCTAATAAAGCTACTCTTAGTTACGAATCTTGTTGCGGCCTTAAAGGTTACATTTCTAATGCTTTTAAATACGTGCGACCAACGATTACTTGCTTCATTACAATATCAATATCTTAAATCATATAGATCGGAAAGTTTTGCAAAAAAATTAAGAAAAAATTGCAATTGAAACTCAAGAAAGTTTCTGCCACGTTTGATAGTATTGAAATTTATTACACACAACTTGGATATTACTAAGGTCCACATATCTGAAAGAAATCAAGTTACAAATACCTTCGTATCTGATTTAGTGGAAGCTGGTTCAAAACTAAACGTAAAGACCTCCCACCAAGGTAATCTGGGTTCGAGTCCCGCTGGGGTCAATCCCCGGTTTTTCGCGTGTGATAATCGTGCTGAAGATGCCACTGGTCGGCGGGTTTTCTCGGGTATCTCCCGTTTCCCCCGCCCTTTCATTCCGGCGCTGCTCCGTACTCACCTCGTGTCACTGCTCACCAGTGCTATAGACCTCGATGTTGAGCGCTGACCAAAATGTCTCACTCACTCACGAGGACTCAAGGACTTAGAAAGAACGTGCCAATGAAGTAATACATTTAGCAGTTTAGCAGTAATATCCCTGTCTATATTTAATATGACAGTGTAAAAGAATTTGTGCTCGTATTAATATAGTGTTAGCCATAAGAAGGTGTACGTCATAACTCTCAGTGAAACCACTGCAACAGCGATTTATAAGTCACATGACTGCACCAAGACTAGTGCCCTTATACATCTCGCTAAAGAACAAGTGGAACTGCTTTCAATACACCACTTCCCGTGTGAAATGGGTTACAATAAGGTAATCTCACCTCTCTAATAAACTGTGTACTTACACAAGAAATAGTTCGTAAACTTACGTCAACACGTAGTGCATACATCATTCTGGTATTACGAAAGCATTGTTTCATATACTTAAGAGTGATTTTAAAAATTCATATACCCGTGATAAATAAACAGAATAAATCGAAATATGCAAAGTGTTCGATATTAAACAAACTAAGCTCTGGTCGCATGTCGCATCTTACAGAATATGTACTATGGAAGTTTTAAAGACATTATCTTGGAACCCGGCTGCCAAAAATAGTACTGACCTCTGATTTATTTATAAAATCCATAATAAATTCTATTAGACATTCAAAATCTTCATACATGTAACAAAAAAATATATGTAAGTATTTAAACGTACAAGCAGTGCAATATTTCTGTATTTGTAGATTTTTTTACATTTCCAATCATATAGTTTTTCTCGTAAATGTTATAGTACTCATCAATATCGTTTAGAATTTTCTAGTTAAGCGTTTAACACGTTAATTCACGTCTCAAAATTCAGGTTTGCAAATTTCAACACTGTATTGACTTTGTACAGATTCCAGTCCCTGGAATTATTGGCGAAAGTAAAAGAATCTGACGAACAGTGTTACTACTAATCAACTTAAAATTTATTTTAAAAAAGATGAACGACGTGGAGTTCTGGCCTGAAAAACACCAAGTTCTTAAAAAAAAATAGATTGCTGGAATGTAGTCAACATTCCTCTTTGTAAACAACTTCCAGTTAGCTAAATTATTTAAAATGTACATAGTCAAGTTTGACCTAAAGATCACTTCAAACAAATAAAGCACCGTCCAATGATTTCTAAGATCTGCATCGTACACGTGATTAAATAACATAACCTCAATGCTTGAGAGGTTCAAACATACTTCATACTTTGATACAAGTTAAGTACTAGCGTTACAAGAAAAAGGACATCTGTTTTCCAATGAAATGTTATCTAGTAAAAGTATAGAAATGTTAGCAGTGTGTGTGTGACTGCGAGCGAGGTAATGTCGCATAGACCAGGACGTTGTCCTTCCAGAGCAGAAGGACGCCATAGATAGCGTGCTTCACCGCGGCCATGAACACAGTGTACACTTCCTGCTTGCATTTCTCTACTTTCACTGCTTTCTTCCCCTGCACCCTTCCCCTAGCACAACAATTACCCCCACGTGCCTGCGCTATATGGACAATACTGCCAGTCTCTGTGACAACAAGTGCTGGCTCCTTTCTTCAACCACCTGCCTAGCCGAGCAATTGAGCATCGCTTACCTTCACTTCCGTGTCTCTCACTTCTCTTCAACAAGGCGATACTGTGTGCTGTTCATACCGTGCATAGTACATACGTTTTCTTTGCAACAAAAAAAAAAAAAAACATTTTTTTTCGAGGTTGTTTAAATACTACCGTACAGCAAAGCAAAAAATTTCAAAAACTCATGTTTGATGTTGCAACATATTTTATTTAAAAATATATATTTGAATATAGTATCAATTTCTTGGTAGCAAAGATAGTGACATTTTAAACAAAAACTTTGTGTTTAAAAAACCACTACTAACTTCACCAGAATTATTTATATTAAAATGTCGTAATATCAGTACAGTTTTTGCTATAACTACTGAAGTTTTCAAATAAGTATACTCTTTCAGACAAAGCTACTTCGCGGTGGCTCGTATTCAAACAAAATTTTCCATTGCAGTAAAAGAACGTTTTGTTGTGGCAAAGAAAGAAAATGGTTTTAGAGTGTATCTGTTCACGCATGTTATAATTTTTTTCCAACACTAGGTAATACGTCACCAAATCGAAGGATTTCTTTGACTATATCCCGAGAATATAAAAATCGACCAGTTGGATATACCAAAACCACAACTTCTATTTCGATAACCAAGCAATTATTTAATTATGAAACGTCTAAAGGCTTTAAAATTTATAATACTCTGATATTAATGTAAAAAATATATATTTTATTTACCTTCAGTTGCTGTATATCTACAAAAAATTTCTTCAGATTTGCATAAAATTTCAGTATACTTACAATTTCTTGATATGCACAAACGATTTCAGTTTATTTATTACTAGCGACTCGGTTAACACTAATTATGTGTAGCCAAGAACTGAAGTCTATATATTGACATGCCACACACATCCAAATATCGATCCTACATAAATCATTTATTTGTTATTAATTATTATTATTAATTGATTTCTTATTAATTATTATTAATCATTAAGAATATCGTTAGTTAATTTGTAGGGAAATATGACACAAAATTAGCAAAAAGCCGAAAAGAAATTTCTGTTGATCTGATTGCCATCAAACTTCACAGGATCACCCGCTGGGTTAATCTGAAGATTGCCTGAAACTCTCATTAAAATCGCTTTAGCCGTTTTGGAGTCCATAGTTAACATACATATACACATCGAGTTTTACATATATATTATTTATATTTTATAATAGGTTTATTTGTAATCAATTACCTCTGTATTTTGAAATTTCTGCTTATTATTACACATGTTCTACGTATTTCCGAAAAAAGAAATCTCTGTATTTGCGATCAATATCTGAAAAAGTACGTACTCTGAATTCGCAAACGATTTCTTTACTGTTAAATGATTTCTGTGTATTTTCCGAAATTTTCCTGCATGTTGAAATTAATTTTGTGTAATTATAGACAATTTCTGCGCATTTACAAATAATTTTCCCGCAAATTTCACAACTGTTTCTGGTGTTACTAAACATAATTCTGGCAGACATGATCCTAAAATTTTATTTGTGACTGTCCTAAAAAATGTTTCCAAATGTGACAGGACGTTTAAATGTATTCGGTTTGTCAAAGAACGTAGCCCTTCTGTTAAGGTTGTCGCCTGTTCAGGACGGCGAGCGATGTTCAGAGCTTCGTCCGTTACCAGATTATTAAAAAATTGCTCAGTTTGTGTAAGATGTCTGCTTAGGAATAGTATTTGAAGAACGTTACGCTCATGTATAGCCATTTCAGATTCAGGACTACTCATTACAGCATACTTTCTAGCGGCCGAGAGTAGCAAAAATGTTTTTTTTTTTGTACTGAAGGTATGAAAACCTCGCGGAGAACTTTTTTAAAGGTAAAGGGGTGTACAGCACACATTCATATTCAATAATATTTTATAAAATTATAGTATCACATCTGAATGTCTCATAGAGGCTAGTTGTCTGGGAGAAGACAGCACACCGATGCTCCTAGAGGCTAGTGTGAGGTGTGATGTGTGTGGTGCCTCGCCTTTACCGCTTCCTCACATCTAAGCCTCAAACACGCAAAATACATTCACACGGGAAGGCTACCTTCAGTCGAACTTGAAGACGAAAATTTTTAAAGTTTACCAACTTGGAAGTTATTTAAAACGAGTAATGCCGAGTACGTAACAGAACTTTTTTTTTTTTAATGCTTGGTATTTTTAAACCAGGAAGTGTGTTTTAAGTTTTAATTTTTCCAATTTTCAGTCAGGGAATATACCCGAAATTCATATATATTCGTCCATTTTCCTTGAACTTAATTTTTAAATTAATTATTTACCGAAAATATAAAAAATGTAAAGTAAAGCATATAATTTGCGTTGACTGATTTGTTTGTCCTTCGCAAAAAATATGCTGAAGTACATAGATTGTTCACCAAGAAAATAGAATATATGATCTCACGATGACTTCCGGCCTAAATTACTTACCTTAAATATACGCAGATTTTTAATTTTTTTTTTCGCTTTTGTGCAATTTTGAAAAGAAAACTGTGAAAGATGTTATAATAGTGTGCATTCTATTTACCTTCCACTACTGTACATGCATCGCAGTTGAACATTCAACTTGTATTTAGGCCTCAGTTAGTCCAGTAATTATTTTATATTCCGTCAAACGAGATGACACTGCGGCAGCAAGGGTGATTTTGCGCCCCTCAGAATATTTTATTTATAGATTATTTCAGTGCAAAATGAATAAAACCAATTGAGTAAAATAAACTATATATTTAAATCATTCATTTTAAATTTAAATGTACCCAGTAAACAACCACAAAACAAACATTGTAAATGGAATAAATGCCACCCGCAGTTGGCACAAAGTAAGCCTATTTGACGGTTGTTAGTTCCTCTTGTAATGAGCCTTCTTACAGCAATGGGTAGGGCCTATTATTAATACAAATATCGCTTGTGACCTATCGATATATTCAGCATCACCACAGGAATACAAATTTGCAATCCTTGATTCAGTAGATTAACAGTGACAGGACTAGTTTCAATAAATGTGAAATCACGCGCATTTGGTCCTCAGGGAGAACTTTTTTCTTATCCTGACTTTTCCTATACAATATACAGGATGTCCATAAAGTCTTTCCCTCATTACAAAAATTCATAACTAGAAAACTACAAATGCTAGCAAACTGCGGTTTGGACGAACATTATGTGCAACTCATAAAGTTTTTTTAACTTCTACATGTGCACCGTTGGTGGCCCGTAGAACATCAAGGCGATATTCAATTTCTTGCCACGTTTTCTTCAACATATCTTCTGAAACAGAAGCGACAGCCTCTGTTATGCGTTGAGCCAATGTCCTAACATCAGGTACACGTGTTGCATACACTTTATCTTTAACAAATCCCCAAAGAAAAAATCGAGGGGGGTAA
>PNEQ01063707.1:25000-59104 GCA_003012365.1 Medauroidea extradentata | reverse complement strand
AAGTGTTAACCGAGATAAATACGCTTGACTTTACTTCTTACTATTCAAAAATACCACCTGAATACGTAAAGTGTTAACCGAGATAAATACGCTTGACTTTACTTCATACTATTCAAAAATACCACCTGAATACGTAAAGTGTTAACCGAGATAAATACGCTTGACTTTACTTCTTACTATTAAAAAATACCACCTGAATACGTAAAGTGTTAACCGAGATAAATACGCTTGACTTTACTTCATACTATTCAAAAATACCACCTGAATACGTAAAGTGTTAACCGAGATAAATACGCTTAACTTTACTTCATACTATTCAATAATTACATTTTAGGATCACCCCATAAAGTCCCATTGGAAAACGACCACAACTAAAACCTTGCACGTCGCTTGATGCGCTGTGAATAGAAGTGATATGTTTCCCGTCGAGAATAGTACATGTAATCGAATGAATTACGTAGTCCTGTGACATAAATACTGATTTCCCACGAACACATTGGTAACGGTGCCCTCAGTTACGTATTTGTTTAGTGCCGTTAGGGAGTTTTAGCGGGTTAAGGTTTCGCATAACTCGTATTTAATGCCTTGTGGTTAGTAAGATGATATACGTGGGCTAACGAGAAACTTCAGTGGATAGTGGACTGCATAACCCATTTTACCCCTTCTGAACGTCTTCATCCAAATTGTAGTAATTTAATCTGCCTTGACGTTGTGTGTCAGAATTGCACGTTTGTACAGCCTAGAACGGATTTCGAGCCCAGAACCTTCCGAAATATATACCGGAGCTATAACCAACTGCGCCACGTAACGTCAAAATTATTCATAAAAACAACACTCAAAAAGTTAAAATAATAATAATAATTTCCTAAGCACATAGATATTTTACAACATATCTCGATAGAATTGCAGAATGAAAACTCGTGTATAAAATATTTATCGCTGGTCGTACATGCTTTTCAGATCGTCTGCCTCAAAAGTTTACAAACTATTTTTTTCTTCTTACGCTATAAAGTATAAAACTTACATAAATGTTTAGCTACTTATAATTCTGACGCGAACAACACCTCAAAATCTCTACTGGTTGGATAGATAACACGGGCTTTTAAAAACCAATTTTACACCGTTTAAGGGCGCGGTATGCAGCAATTTTCATCACCATGTTTTTATTATTTATTTGTACCAGATATTTTTTTCTTATTTAAGACACGAAATGTAACTAAATTTGGCTCTTATAAAATTTTTTATCTCTCATAGTTTTCGCGTAATGTATTCGTTAAAGTCAAAATTTGCATGTTTCTGTTTTAAGGACTACACTAAAACCAACTGACATACCAAACTGAAAAATTTCACAGTGGATAAAGACGTCACAGGCTACAATGTCACGTACATAAAAACAAAGAATAAACTTTTTTGCTTTTAAATAAAAATGCTGAAATTTAAAATACAATTTTGAATTTAAAAAATGTAAAAATATTTTATTTTGTGGTTTCACATAGCTGAATTTGTAGGCAACAACATCGTTATTCACTGTGAATTTTTTCAGTTTGGTAAGTGAGTCGGTTTTGGTGTCGTCCTTAAAACGGAAACATGCAAATTTTGGCTTTAATGAGTCATTACGCAAAAACTATGCGAGATAAAAAAATTTTAATAAGAGAATCATTTGGTCATATTTTGTGTCTAAAACAAGGGAAAAAGTAACTGGTACAAATATAAAAATAAAAACATGGTTTTGAAAATTTCGGTAGACAGCACCCTTAACCCTTTAGGTGTTAAATTTCAAGAATACTGAATTTCACATATTATACATTTGTATAGCTATCCAATTGAAGTGTACATCATGACGATAGTACTTACAGTCGAAGCAAAATCGACAGTTAATTAAAAAAAACACATATCACCACTGTACAGTACTGAGATTTCGAATTTTGAAAAATCTTAAAAAACCTTTTTGCGGCCATTTACGTAATCGTGATCCTGATGCGAAAATAATCTGTATATCTCGACAGGTTCGATGATTTATCTAAAACACTATTCTGGTCCTTTTATCTTCTAACACACTGAACTTAGAAAAACCGTTGAACCTTATTTTAGTCAACTTAAATGGTAGGCCCTATATCTTGGTCGTAAAAAATGGCAATAGCTGGCTGCTGATTCCAAGATATATATCGATGATTGATTGAAAACACATTTAATCGCTTTTCATCCTTTTTCGCCTCTTTAGGTAATAAATTTCGAAAATTCGCAATTACGTTTAGGTATATGAGTAAGCTTCAATATTAAACAAAAATCACTTATATATATTCACATACACATCGACCACGTTGATATAGAATTGATTATGTATATATATATAGCGAAACGTAAACCCTTCTTATCCTTTTTTTACCTCTTTGTGGTTGAATTCGGAACATTTCCTTAAATAGTATTTTGGGTATGTACATAAGCATCAAATTTAAGCAAATAATCTTTCAAATCTCGATTAGTTCATCAGATATTAAGTAATAATCGAAAACATATTTCACGAATTTTCACGCCCTTACTGTAACTATCGAATTTCGAAACATCTTGGATTCCTGTGTTAGACATTTTTTTACGTACCCAATTAAGTAAAAATCACTACAAGAGCCAATTGTGTTCCTTCTATATGCTATAGAAGATTCACAAAAAGAAACACGTTTTCCCCTTTTTACACGTTTGGGGTCGAATTTGAAAATCCTAAAACTTATATTTGGGTATTTACGTACGCATAATTTTGAAGTGAAAATCAGCTCTTTTATGGTATTTTCATCCTCTTAAAAGTTGAATTTAGGGAAATCCATAAATGGGCTAATATGAATTTAATGAGTGACCCATTTGAGTAAAAATCAAGATGATAGGCCATCGGGTTCGAGCTCTATCGACGATACTTTGAAAAGACATTTTACCCCTTTTCACCTTCTTAGGTGTAACATTTCAAAAAATCTGTGTCCTCTTTTATATATAACTTAGAAGATTTTAGATAGTCTTCAATGAATTATTCTCTATGGAAAGCTGTCAACATTTTAAATGTTCTTTTTTTTTTCTTGATACTTTTTACATTTCGTGAATCGCCTTTCTATAAATTCCAAAAAATTACATTATAAACATTATACCGTGTATAGATTTTGTAGTAGACGTGACGTACTGGCTAATACTTCCAACTACAAAACGTCACGAAACTTAATATGGCTGCAATGATGGTAACAAATAAAGTTTGCTTATAATAGTTTTAAGAGTTCGTGTCCTTGGCGCAAAGTTGGCGCGACAGGCAACTTTAGACTGTCCACGATAAGGTGAGCACTGCTTAACGTTTTCTTTCAGCTGGTGTGCATTCATATTTACTAATTTCAATATGAAAACTGTCATGAAACAAAAAAAAAATAGAGTAAACGATTCACCACACTGACAACTTATCACTTTTGGTCCCAATAAAATGCAATTTTCGGTTACAAATGTTGACGAGCGCTCGTGTAAAGTGAAAAGCCTATACACGTGGGCCGCAAAGAATATCGAGCAGTCTTCTTTCTCCTCTGTCCTCAGGCTTACTCTTCGGCATGTTTGCTGGCTGGCTGAAACCGAAACGTAATATTAAATAATTAGTATAATGTACTTATTAAGTAATCCATGAGTAAATTGTTAATTTTCAAGTGTTTAGATGAGCTTATGTAATTAGATGATGAATTCATATGCAGTCTAATACAAGAGCACTTATTCCATGGGCAACTCCTGGATAGGGAACCCTGGCACATAACCGAGGATAAGCAGGCCACTGCCGAGTAGATTTCTGGGTTACCCCTGCCGCATTCCCAGTACACCTATGGACCAGTTCAAAAAGTAAACAACTGCAACTCAAAATTTCCAGTTTTTAGTAAAATGTGTATAGAAAGATATTCGTTTCGCCGAAAAACCTGTCAATTGACATAGTTTGATGATGGTAATTTGAAACAAAAGTACAGAAACAACTATTTAAGGTGTTTAAAATGTTTATAGTCTGAATTTGCTGAAATTATCACACTTTAAAATAATAGAAATAAAATTTCTAGCTCTTCACCGGCAATCAGAATAAATTGCCATGTTATAAGCACAAGAAAATTTACGCGTTGTTTGTCTTTTCAACTGAGTAGATTACACTTATGTCTATATGTTGGTGAGCCA
Source organism: Medauroidea extradentata (assembly GCA_003012365.1). Lineage (NCBI taxonomy): Eukaryota > Metazoa > Arthropoda > Insecta > Phasmatodea > Phasmatidae > Medauroidea > Medauroidea extradentata. The sequence goes on along the minus strand of PNEQ01063707.1, from coordinate 54,931 downwards.
AACTCAAGAATGCAGTTTGAGTCGTTTCCCTTTTGAACTAGGTCATCGATACAAGAAAAGTGAACGAAAAACTGCAGTGAATTTCGTAATTCAATCATCGCCACGTAACAGTTATGTAGTCACAACGCAATCCGAAGTGCGTAAGTTCGCCAGAACTACAACGCGAACAAAGCATAATTGTTACTTCTATTTCGCTAGCCAAGTATATAGATATCTGTTCAGTATTGTACTCGTCGGGTTAAGACCCCAAGGGGCGTAGCAGCTTTTTAAAGTATTAATTAATGTTGATGTTAAATATGTATATGCGAGAAACGGCGGTACAAGATACACGCGCAGATCCCAGAAGAGGCAGCTGACCTCCACCAGAAGAGAGAGGGGACATGATTGCTGCTCCGTGCACACGAATGTAATCACCGCCTATACTTGTTTGTGAGGGACAGTTGCAAGGGTGGCCCGCCTCGTAAATCACGAGACCTTCACGACATGGCTCCCGGAGGAAAAGAACGATTATCCGGGGTGAGACGGCGACATACAGGAAGACTAGAGGAGCTCACATGGAGGAAGGTGGTAGGGTGTTGCCCTGAGTCAGTGGTGTTGAGGACTTTCTTGTTCTGAAGGGAGGGTGGCAGGACGTAATTTAGTGCCCGCCCTTATTATTGTCCCTCTGTGTAGAGCTTACAGCCGCACGTCGTCCATATGTAGGCTATGCGGTCGTCACGAGACACACTTTCAGCATGCAGTGCACTAGTGAACTATGCTACAGCGCTTGTTCGGAAAGCGCAGAGCTTGCGCAACTGACCTACACTCCAGTTACTCACCCGAAATCAAACGTTTCATTTGGTCAATTATTCTTCCGATAGCAACGTTTATTATAACGACAAAACTTGAAAGTCAATCTTAAACTCACATTGTAATTATTCTTACGCAGCACACGTTCTCACAAGTGTATTTCAGACCGAAACTACGCTGCCGGAAGTTTACTTATTACGGAAAGTCAACAGTATTCTACACGAGTAATATAATCCTGCAATGTTCTACACCACATTTGCATTGAATAATCGAACCAACACAATTAAATGTATGCAAACAGACATCTGAACAACCCGCGTGGTAAACAGCGTTGTAATTTGCTGGCAGAAAAATTCCAATAGCCGTAAGTGCGGGAAACTGGGAAACCCCCATAATTTTTACGTTTGTTATGTTCTCTGTAACTCCGCTCCGTATGTTTATGCAGTTGGCATAAGATACGCTTTTTGATAAACGATTCAATAACTTCTGGCCGTGTTCATTATTTTGTGCGTGAAAATGTGGAAAGAATGTCTTTTAATGACATTGAAGGTCAATTTCACAATGAGAATTAATTAATTTAAACAAAGATTTGCATGAGGCCGTGATCCATCATTTCTACTACATTTACGGTGATTATTTTTTTTTATCCTAAACCAGAGTAGATATCGAAAAAGTCTTTCCTAGGTTTGTTAAAAACTAATTTTACTATGTTGACTAATGTCTTGAACACAAATACACAGTGGTTGTATATAATTATGTAATTAAAGAAATTCTCATTAATAAACTAACTAATCTGTATAATACTTTGTTCAGAAAAAAGTGGACTAAAAGTAGAAACAATTTTTAACAAAACTGTAGGATAGTTTAGCGATATATGCTCTACTTTAGGAATAAAAATATCACTCTTGAAAGTAGAAGAAATGATGGATCATAACTTAAATTAACCTTAGGATATAAGCTTACTGTATTTAACCAGTATGTTACACTTGTGTAAGTTGGTTGTCTAGAGTGTAACTTAAAACCGTGAAATCGACCATGTAAAGTCTTTAAACTCTGTTTAGAGAGCCTAGCCAAAAATGGAGGCACGAAGGTGACGACGAGGAAGAGTACAAAGACGACCTCAATAGATTCAAGAGGAGGCAAATAATTTTTGTAATTATGATGATGTGGATTTCATTACTCTTTTTGGCTGTCATAGCATACTACACAAATAACACTGGACCAAATCGAACACGCCTTGTTTATTTTTGGTTATATGTATTTCGTGCAGTTGGCCTTCCTTAACATGTTTCCCACCAATTATAAAGAGAGAGAGTATAAAAAGGTCTTCCTTACTGCCTTCCAGACACCAAATTTTACACTATATAACTTTGCCACTCGCCTTCATTAATCGCTTTCAGCATGGACATGTCATTGAAGCTCAAAAGAGTTAAGGTTCAATAATATGTATTAAATTACGTGAATGGAAATTGTAACGTTTATTCACTGTATTAGTGGAAATTCCTGCAGTGAGAGAAAACCACAAAAAAGGTGACTATAGGTTGCACTAATATGGGGTAATAGTAGTAAAAAAAATATTTTATTTCCTCCTGTATTCAAATAAGTAAGCAAAATATAATCTGACAAATATACATCTGTAGCTCATTAATTCTTCACCAAGTGGCACAGTTACAAACACTAGTTTTAGGTGTTTTGTTGGTATTTAACTGACCTAACTTTATGGTTATGTTATTGCACTCGTCGCATCATTAATTGTGATTTTTGTTAGTGGACCTACCTTGTTCCATAATATCGCATTTGCCACAGATGAAAATTTTGTTTTCTGACATATTTTTCACGTAGGCCTATGGCGGTAAAACGATTCCGAAAAGCAATGTCTTTTAATTTACATGTCGAAGTTACACATTGGATAAACACATGGTGATATACAAGTTATTTGTTAAAATATTACGATACAACTGTAATTCACTGTGACAAATCGTCCGAGCACGAGCACTAAGCTAAAATACTACAGTAAACTCAACGATTCGGAATCATAATTATCTTGTAACCATTTATTCTTACAGTAAGTGTTCTGGAAACTCATCGAACGGCCCGCAAGCAAGTTAAAAGCATGCTACATAAAATAATTAAAGAATATAATTTGTACTTCCCAACCACACCGCCGATAAACCCATGAATGAAACTTTGGCTTCGTTTTCAGAAAACTATATAATCAGATTATCTCTCTTAAATCACATACACACAAACCTAAATAGCATCGCAACAGCCTTCTAAACATGGAACAACGATGAACAGAAAATTAAACTCAGAGTAACTACACGAGATTAGTTACCTGTAGAAATGTTCTTGTAAAACACAAACGTTATAACCTGGGTTTAAAAAAGTTTTGGTTTACCTTTCGCCCTAATTCACAGTTACACCTCGTTTAACATTAGTTCAATAAAATCGGCCGTTAACGCTCTTCGTCATGGTATTTGGGTTGCGAAGACAAGTAAAATTAAACAGCACACTTAGAAACGCAGAGGCTGAAAATAAACCCGTGATTCGACACTCGAGATTTGATATGTGAGGTGGCGTAGTTCACGATATCTATGCTAGTGACTCAACCAGCTGTATTGACATATGTGCATGTAATAGCAGTTAGATGTACACAAGTATAACGTCAGTTTGACGGCGGCAGTGAGTGTCTTCGTAGCGTGATAAACGAATGAGAGCGACTGAGGTTCATTTGGAAACGGCCTGGAATAAAAGGCCAGTGGAAACTGCAGTTCCTTGTTAGATCCCGTCGACAGGTGGTAGGACGCGAGTCCTACATGTCTGATCCTGGGAATGACCTCGATCTGAATTCGAAACTGAATCCCCTTGGTGGGATGCAACCGATACACCACCGCGGACCCCAGACTGTCTGCTCGGCCCTCTTGACACGTTGGTAGACGTCGCATACTTCGATTTGTTGATACGTCAACGCAGAAAGCGAACCCCACATACCACATCTTGTGTGTTGACATATGCGTATTTTCCAGCTCCTGCGACCCTAATTATCGTTTTACCTGTCTTCTCGTTCCACACAACGTGATGAAGAGTTTTAAACGTTATTCGGTGACAACCTGTATGCACCCATACACAGGATGTTTCACGTAACCCTGCAGATTGAAAAATTACGCAACCTGGCAGTACTACAGCATACAGCGCGAATACAAAACTTAAAAAGCGCTGTTGCCGCCGAGCGCCAGGAGATGTCAGGGCTGTAGGTTTTGTGCTAACAGCTGTAGCTCGACCAGATTGCACAACTCTCTCTTCGCAGGCTTAGTGAAGCACTCAGTGTAAAATATGTATTCGAGCTGTTTCGAAGGGAAACCAACATACTTTAAAAGGTAAAAGTATGGCCAATTCGTAAACATATGCTTTATACGCATATGTGTCCGAAGAGAAACATTTGGAAATATATCAACGGTAGAGATAATAGTAAATTAATACATCGTTACGCCTTGGGTTTTATTGTAATCTTTAGAACACGTGTTCAAAACTGCCACCGTCAACACGGCTAAAGCTGTGTCATATAACTGTATCTTGGACATCAATACGACAGATTAAGCCAACCCTCGAGAAGTGAGCAGTGTCAAGAATTGTCTGCAGTTATTACGTGTACTGAAGTGCTTCTTGTGACGTGTTGCAGGCCAGGGCAAGGAACTAGGCGACACGGCTGTAGTAGACAGGAACGATGCAGTGTAGAAGTTGGTGAGACTTATAGAGCGTATTAAGTCGCAGACACGTATCACAACCAGCTGGTACGTGATCAGACCAACAGCGAGCAGATCAACAACACACTGTCGCCTTGCTCCATTCAAAAGCTTCCTCCCTGCATGCAAGCCAGACTCGTGTGAATCACCTGTCAACCGCTTTCAAGCCGCTCAGTATTTATTACTATCCAAGTAATGTATTCATTCTCATTGCCTGCCTAGCCATGTTTCTGTCTCATTAAAAGTGCGCATGCGAGCTGTTAAGTCAGGCTGCACGCCCGTCTATGATTCCCTGCTCACTCTGGTTATCTAGCAGCATGTGAGTCACAACTTACATGTTGATCAATATTTATTATTGGTAGCCCGAAACTGAATTCCTCAAATATTGTTCTCTACTAACCACGCAGCGTAAAAATCTCAAGAAACAATTCATTAAGTATTTTTTTTTGGACGAATGACGTCAAGTGTTCAATACTATTTATTTAGCATAGTAATATGATCGATAACGTGGATATATTAATATAAAATTGGATGAAATTATATGTTCTAATGGACCGTTTTCCAGTTTGATACAGAAGACGTAACCAGCGTAGCTAATGAGTCTACTTTGTTCAGAGATGTTAAATATTAACCCTTATAGTTAAAACCGGTAACGTTCAACTAAAAATTTGAAATAATACTTAAATTAATTTTAGTGTTGTTTTCTGAAGTGATCGAACTATAACAATAAAGACTTATTAAGTTATGTGTGGGTAATAATGTGTAGCAATATTAAATTTTCTTTTAAATGTTATTGTGATGTTTGAAATTTATGTTGCCATATCTTTTAAATTTGAAGTGCGTACATTACTAACAACAGCCTGAACAACCGACAATAAATTAAGGTTACCTAATTTAGTATTAAATTATTAATTAGTCTGAAAAACGTTAAAAATTATGCTAAGATTATTTCAGGTGATCAAAAACTGAATGCGATACGAACAAAAACATACAATTAAAGTTGATATAGGCTACTAGGTTCTACACGTGTACCGAGGTTGATGTGATTACGATTAATGGTTCACTTGGATACCTTTTGTAACAAATATATTTTTTAATGAACCACTGTGTTAATATAAACATGGCGTGAACAAAATGTATGAAATATGGTTGCTTAGATATATGGTACGACCAAGAAGCGTTCAAATGGTTAACTTATGTAATGGTAGAGAAGGCCTTAACAAAATATATGAAATTCATGGTACTGTACTAAGAATCAAATCCGTACCCACTTTAATGTAAATTCTGAAAATTATTCTTCAGATATTTCGTCTGACGAAAAATTGCCGCCTTTTCGATTGTGTAAAGGTAATCTTAATTAAGCCGATCGGTATTAATGACAGCACTAAGAATCAACCGTTGGAAATTTCACTGGCTGATTATTGTTTTAAAACTCCACATTAACAACCTTTGCCTCGATGTTTGGCAGAGAATAACGTAATGAAACTCCATTTATTTTATACATAAAGAGCCGGCCTTCATAGCGTAGTCAGTTAGACACAAGTCTACGGTGCGAGAGGTTCTTGGGCTCGAATCCTGGCTTGGGAATGGATATCGTGTTGTCCCTACACCTCATCACCTAATCGACTGTTAAGACCTCGTCGTTAAAGGACCATGAAACCCTCTCACCATCAAACCTAAGAACAATAATCCTAGATTGAAATCAATTTGAAATCGACGTATCTGTATTTTATAACAAGTAAGCAGTTTTATTTTTCAAAATTTGTAGGTTCCTAGCGACAGCAGAGTTTAGGAGTGGGAGCAATATAATCGGAAAACTACGATCTTCCCCAGCGAAGTCTGGAGAAAGAGTATTGTAGTTGGTAGCTTTTTCATTGCGTGTTTGCCCGTGACTCGCGTTGTCTTCTGAGAGGAGGTCAAACACCTACTGTAGACCCTTACGTTCCCAGAAGTAATGGTTACTTGATGGGTCATTCTCGTGTTTCCTACATAGTAAGTTAACAACGTTGAGCAGTTTTTGATAGTATCTACTGAGTTGTTTTACATTACTTAGCCTAAGTAAACAACACTCACGAAAACGAAACGGACTTTCTATGATTCTAAACTGTAAACCCAGATAGCGAAGGATTAGGCATCTACAAGACTACTATTCCAGGGAAAAATAAATTTTTTGTAAATGGTATCTGAAATTTTTATTTCCCCACTTTAATGCTGCTCTTATTGGCGAGTTTTGTGAAACAACTGTATTTGTCTGTGTCCTCCATACATGTTGTGAATACGGTCTATGAAGGTAAGACTTTACACTGAGTAATAAAATACGACTCCTTTTTGTCGCAGTGCTAGTAATATTTTAGTGGAAGATTTGTCGTGTTTTGTCTTTGGCTTAGCAAGACTTCAACTACGTCACAGCAAGAAATCTCCTGACTATTCCTACCTCCAATGCTTAAAATGTGCAATTGTTATCGTAACTGCTTGTATTATAGAAGAAAAATTAAAAATCCAGATAATGTATATGCAATTTTATATTGGAACACATTTTCAAACAAAAAATTCAGTTTTTCAATATCTTACAGTTAGAAACATATTGGGACGATTCTAAAATTTTGTAGGGCAGGAAAGAGTGGACTTTGTTCGAAAGTGTTTAATAAAACAATAGTACATAATATTTTTTCCAGATGACTAATTAAACAGTTCTTCACCCACGTCAATGCATTTATGAATACGAAACATATTTATAAAATACCAGCTTACCATATTAACATAATTTTGTAAAAATAATTGTAAAAATTGTAACACCACCAGATGTAAACAATACAAATCTTCCACCAAAGTACTACTAGCGCTTGGCGGCAAAAAGGGGGTCACTTTCTCTTGCTGGAGAGCATACGCAGTGTCAAGACCTCTTCCTCTTAGACCGTGGTTATGGTGTTTGAGACAACACTGATGCCGTCTACAAACCAATTCTGATATGGTTAATATTTGAAGAAGTCAAAGAAGAAAACATATACATTTATTACGCTATACAATTTTTTTGCGAAACAATAGTTACTCGACACGCTAAATATTTGCATTTTGGTAATATCATTTCATGAATCTAATATATAAAATTCTCGTGTCACAGTGTTCGTTTCCATACTCCTCCGAAACGGCTCAACCGATTTCAATGAAATTTTGTATATACATTCGGTAGGTCTGCGAATAGATTTTTATCTATTTTTATACTCCTAAGTGCTATTGTTTAGTAAATATTTTTAATTTAATAATTTTAGAACCCAGTCGATAACTGTGTAAGTGATAATTTATTAGTTATCCCCACGAACTGATACCAGTCTATTCCCACCAGGTGTCGCTGCTCTATTATTATTTTTTATAAATTTCTTTATTATTTGATCTCTTCCACTTATATACCACATCCTTACACACTTACGATAAGTTATTTATGTGACAAAACAACGTTTGTCGGGGCAGCTAGTTTTCTCTATATATAATAGAGAACACTGACACACTGACTAGCTGACATATAAAACTGCAGCCGAAACCACTGGACCCAGAATCGTGGATTTTTTTTGTGTGGGTTCCCCTCAGGTCGTAGGCGAGCACTAAGAAGGGATTTTTCGAAGTTCGATATCTAAGGGATTGAAAAGGGGTGAAATGAAATGTATTTCCGAAGAAACGTCGATAGAGCTCGAACCCACTGCCTAACATCGTGATTCTAACTTTAATAGGACACACATAAAAATTATTACTAACCTATTTAAGGATTTTTCTAAAATCAAATTTTACGCGGGTAAAAAGACCTTGAATGTGTTTCCCCAATAACTATCGATACCTATCGAACCCTACGGTATAGAGAGTTGGTATTAACTTCAAAATGTTGTTTACGCAAATACCCAAAAAGGAATTTTAGGATTTTTAAAAATTCCACCCCCAAGCAGTAAAAAGGGGCAAAATATATTTTCTATTAATCGTCTCATCACTGAAACACAATTGAATATCGTCGTGATTTTAACTTCAATAGGTTACGAATACAAATTACTATGAAAGGACTCCAAGACGTTTCGAAAAGTATTTAATTAAGAGGGTGAAAATACGTGAAATGTGCTTTCGATTATTCCTCCATATCTATCAAACCAATCGAGATATCGAATTGCTCTTTGTTTTCGATTGATGATTTTGTAAATATCCCAAACACCGTTGAAATATATTTTCCGAATTCGGCCCCAAAGGGGTAAAAAAGGGGTAAAATGTATTTTCGATTCACAATCGATGTATATAGATCCCATTGATTGTATATAGCGACGTCATTTTTGTTTAAGATTGATGCTTATTCAAATACCTGTAAAACAATTTCAGGAATTTTCAGAATTCCCTACCAAAGGAGGTGAAAAGGGGTGAAAAGTGATTAAATGTGTTTTAATTAATTGTCGATATATCTTGAATCCAACGGGCTATTGTCATGTTTTTCACGTCCAAGAGACACCAGTTAAATTGTCTAAAATGTGATACAAGGGTATTTCGGAATTCACTCTCTTAGTAGGTGAAAAGACCTGTTTTAGACCAATCTTCGATATATATCGAACCCATTGAGATATTCAGTTTATTTTTGCTACAGGATGATGATTACGTAAATGGCTGTAAAAAGATTTTAAGATTTTAAAAAATAAGAACTTTCAGCAATGTACAGGAGTGATATGTGGTATTTAATGAATGATTGATTTTGCGTCGACTGAAATGGCTATCAACGTGATTTTCACTTCTCTTGGATATTTGAGAAATTAAGATTTTTCGAAATTCGACACAATTAAATAGCTGAAAATGCATTCATTTGTTTTCTGTCAGCCGATGATATATACCATAACCAATAGAGATATTGAGGTGTTGTTTGCGTCCGAGTGATGCTTACGTAAGTACCTGAAAAAGTAATGCAAGATTTATTTTATAAAATAACTTAATTAATCAGATGAAAACTTAGTTTGTAAACTTTCTAGGCAGACGGTCCGAAAAGCAAGTACGACCAGCGAGAAATATATTGTACAGGTGTTTAATTTTACAGTTTTACTGAGGCGTGTTGTTGTACAATCTCTACGAGATCAGGAAATCAAAATTTATTATTTTAAATTATTTTTCATGAATAACTGCGACTTTATGTGGCGCAGTTGTTTGTAGCTCGGGAGAAATCAGTCTTAATACAACGTAAACTACGTATTTCATTCGATTACCCTCTTACAATAATGAGTGTGTAATTACCTCACGACGTCAGCATTGATGTGTCTATAAATAAGGCCCAGACGAAGTCGCTGTTAGTGACAGGGACAAAGTTAAGGCAGCGTTTAGCGTGGACAGCTATAACTGCTTATCCTGCTGCAGAGTTGACTCAACTAGCAGATTTGCCATCCAAACGTTTGATGACTGAATTACCTATCTGGTATACAAAGATGTTTTTCAATTAAAGTAAATATTATCTGCCATGAGTAATACACACGAGCAAAGCCGCGGGCGTACTGCTAGTATTTACATAAGAATGGTAGTTTTAAATACTTAAAATAAGACACGTTTGCTTTCATGTCAATCAATCCTATCCTATATTAAAAACACACACTCACACAATGTGCACAATAACATTTTACTCATTCAAACGTTTTATTTCAATTTTTTACGACTTGTCACTATATTTTGACTACAAATCTTGGCGAGTAAATTTATACTGTTCGCATAATTTCGCTTATATTTTTTTAAGCGTACCAAAGAAACTCATAGTTTGAAGGCAGCTCATATTTATTATGTTCATTATACAAGTAAATCCTAAATTAAAAATTTAAAAAAAAAACAGTAAGATGGTGAGAAGTTGTGTATCCTGTATATTCCAGATGCTGCTACAGCGTCAGGTCAAGGCAACTATGTTATTGTAATATCATTCCAGTAGGAGTAGTTCACTTCCCTTCAACAAATATAAAAGAGCTGATAATATTCAAACTGCTGAACAGATTTTCTTGAACCAAAGCTAAGAACACTCTAGATCAAGTCAACTTTCAAACAAAAAAATTAAATTTCTGTTCATGCCACAGACACACTCGCAGATACACAGACGCACAGATACAAACGTTAAACATATAAAACCCCTATTTTTGTGTCGGGGTTATAAAAAACTTAAATATGCTCATTCCATTTAATAACACTGACATATGATCAAATATTTTAAACAGAAACGTCTACCCTTAGCTAAACACATGTGTGATGTAAACATTTTCACAGAAAACGTCATTCACCACTAATGCATAAGCCTTGAAAGATATTACTTGAAAAAGCCTAAAACGTTTTTCATTCCCAAAGTCAAGACCGTCAATAATGTTCGTGCAATTAATATGTTTTTTTTTTACATTTATTTGTGTAACGTATGAATTATGCACTTATGTATAAAAATACGTTATTTATATAAACATTCGTAATACCCGACTGAGTTGCCTGATTACTTAACAGTGCGTAGAATGTAAATAAACGTTGAAAACATCAATTGATTTCTACGCTTTTTTCGAAGCCAATATGGATCAAACACTCAATGTCAATCCTAGATAATGGTATTTGCCAACTTAATGAGTAAATATTTATCCAGATTTACTCATTCGTTACGCGTGACCTCTTGCGCCGCACTTAGATGTACGAGGTTCCGGCATCCGAGATTGTGCCTCAGAAGTTCGTAACACTGGAAACAATTTAGTTTAAAACGTTGGCTAAAACTATTGTCTAGGATTGATATTGTTTAATTTGCTCAAATTGGCTTCAAGAAACCTACAGTTATAGATTAATGCTTTTAGCGTTGAATTATGTACCACGCGCTCTTAACAGCTTGACGTGAACCGCGTTCACGGGCTTCTCCGCGACCGTCTGTCATGTTGACTGCCCGCAAGGGGACCCACACCCTCCAGATGATAGTGACTCGTCCAGCTACGAGCCATCGCCATCATAAATAAAGCAAAGACTGGAAATAATTTAAAAGTATAGATTAAATGTATCAGTATATTTTAAGGCTTCTGTAATATTCATCATTGTTTTCATCAGGGTTCATATGTAATCATCCTCACTCATTATTTTGTTTTTGGCGCGCACCATCCGCAAGTACTGCGCGGTACGCCGCCATCACGGCAGTGGCCGTGTAGCTTCAAAACTAGCAGGACGTGTCGGGCGGTCCTGAGACAAATACATTAGTTGTGATACACGAGTGTTTTATTTTACGTGTGTTGACCCTCGAAGTGACAACAAGGCGTCGCCCTGGCCTAAACAAGGGTGCAACACATAGTGTGTGTCTGTTTTGTATATACTACAACCAGCAGGACATCAGTGACCAGCAGGGTAGCCGCTGGGCTGTCGACCACACTATCTGAGGCTGGGTGCTCATGCTCGTGTTCCGCCGAGCTGGCCACCCCTGCGGAACTGGCGCCTATGGGTATATTTATGTCATTCCCCCCTCCCTGACTGCAGCACCTCCAAAATCCCTGCACACTGGTCACGTCAACCTTAACAAAAAGAAACTTAACTCTGCGAGTTTGGGTCCGCGGTGGTCGAGCAGTTAGTGTGTTCGCCTCCCAACACGCATCGGGATAGATTTCAGGCGGAGTAAATTCCTGATTTCCACACATATCACTCTTGCCTGTACGATTTTTTAGGGACTATCTCGTTTCCCACATCCTTGCAGTTCAGTCACTTCTCAGTATTCGCCTCATGTACCCCTTTTCACCCCTTTCCTCATAAAAAAGTCATTCAATCTTCTTAATGCATATAGTAAACCGACTCAGTAGTTGCTTCTATTTCACTATTTTACATTGCTTGATTAGTGACAAATGAACGCGTTGAGTGGCTATCAGGTTGACAGATAATGCGGCAAAGGTAACTTACGTGTGTGTGTATGAATACAACATTATACGGTACAAAAAATTATAATAAGAACATAAATTTAAAATCTTTGTACATGTATGTTCTTATTCCGCTTTCTTCTATAAACAGTATGAAATATGTTACTACCCTCAACCATATCCTTCGTTTCGAGTTGGATCTTTATCACTATTGTCAACAAATGATATCAATTATTAAAATTCTTACACAGTCGTAGATAATAAATGACATGTGGTCAACGTTGCATGTAATGAATACCGAATAGCAGAGAGAATTTTATTATTTCTCAATTCCATTGAATTATGCCCGAGTTATTTTTAACATTCCGGTTTGTCATAGAATGGACAAGTTTCATGCTTCCTTAAGAACTTGGGGGAAAAACGTGTTTTAAATTACAAAAATAATTGTTTTAAAGTATGTTATTTTATCTTAAGTTAGTTTAACAGTTAACTATATTTAAATGAAGTTAGTTTTTAAAAAACGCATTTTATACTGTAACTGATACGGATGTTTTTACTTTATTTTCAGAGGACGTTCTGAAGTACGCGAGACTTTTGTTTCCCCCATTACGACTGAAACTATAATATCACAAAATAGTATAGGTCTGTTGTGTTTCTAAACAATCATTGTTGTCAGGAAACGCAAGTGTATTTTTCATTACGTTTTCAAACACCCACTTAGTATAAAACCATTATAATGAGCAGATTATTTCCTGCTGCAAACACTGATAAAAGTTGCTGTATAATGCACATGCAAAACGTGAATGTCGTGGAGTACCAAGCAAGTCTCTGGTCATGAAAGTTCTGGGTCCAAGTACTGCGTTCGACGTGGATGTAAGTTGCCTTTGCCGCATTATCTGTCAACCTGACAGACACTCAACGCATGCATTTGCCACTAATCAAATGTGTACTAGTGAAATAGAAGCAGCGACTGAGTCGGTTTACTGTGTGCAGAAAGAGATTTGAATGACTAATTTGTTAGGAAAGTGCTTAATTCTATCTTTTTTACCTCCCTACGTAAACGAAGACTCAGACTCGAAAGGGAACTGGGTGAAATAAGAAAGGCCAGCTAACCGTTGAACTGTCCATCTAGTATGAGGTAGCTACATTGTGAGTCATTACTATGGAGCACGCGCCTGTTAATCTGTATTTCGTAGTTGCGTACGGGATTCGCAATGTGATGGTAGTGAACTAAATCTTGAAATAAACTTTTATATCATTGGACAGTAGAATGTTAACTGTTACTCCAGAAATAAAACGTCGGCAGGATATAAATTGGTCAACGGAATGTCAGTTATCGATATGCACTTTACACTGGAAAAGAGTACATCTCAAAGCTGATATATTAAAAAATTATTTTTAACACAATGTATTATGCCTTATGTTATATCACACAAAATTGTATCACAATTATGTTTATGGTTTCATATGTGTGTGAGAGAAAGAGATTGCGCACCATCTCACTTAAATCAATGTCATGCAAAGAATTTTAAAGTTATTGTTAATAACTTGGTAGTCGAACTTTTTAAAAGAAGTTAAACGTATCGTTTATTTTAAATATCTTAAGTTTTAAGTTTAAATGAGAAAAACTGAATAATGCTGTTCTCCTTGTCTGAACAGGCCGGCTTAGATTATTTGTAAGAAATTTTTCTGTGGTTAGTATTTAAAACGAATAAAATAGAGAATCACAAATAAAAATAAGTTTTATGAAAAAATATTGAATTTTTATTGAAAAATAAATTCTATTTCACAAAAATTATTTTATATTCCTTCGGAAAATAGGCTAAAAATATAAATATGACAGTGAAAATTGCTGTATAACATGTCCTTAATATTATGCGTCACTATCCGTGCCACATATTACGCTTAGGTCTACTATAACATAGAAAATCACAAACGACGAAATAATTAATGGAATACAAAGTTTTATAATGACTTCTATTCAGAATTATTAATTCAACTTACTGTACATAATTTCCAGTTAAGACATTAAAAAATAACCTCACATACTAGACTATGATAATGAACCGCAGCTAACTTTGGTAGTTCTTATTGATAATCTTGCGTGTTTATGGAAACAATTATTAAAATTGAAAAAGAGTTAATATTGCATGTTTTTTTTTGTAGACTGACATGTAAAGATAATTAGTACACCTGTAACTGTGTGTGTTTGTGAATGGAAAAAGTAAATAACATTCATTTTACGCAAGTCTTAAAAATGTGAACGATATCCATAGAACGTAAAATATACAAAAATATTATTGTTAATATTTTCCACAATTACAAGTAAATTAAATTACATGATAGGTACACAAATAGCTTTGTGGATTTCAAAAAGAGATTCAACAATCCAAGCAACTAAATTATTACGATTGATTAAAACCTGTAAGAGAAAGCACACGATGTTTAAGTTCCCTGAGGTGTAACATTTTCAGGTAGGTGCCACGTATCTCACTCTCACTACACTCTATTGATGAGATGGCTTTTGTAGATAAAACAGTCCCATAATCAGATGACGCTGTTTTAATACGTACTAAGACTATGAGTATCATAGGACTTAAAAAATTACCCAAACTAAATTTTACCTGAAGTACATTATGTGAACAACAGATGGTGCAGAAATGAATAAAACATAATGAAGTTAGGTCACATATCCTGCATAGTTTTAATTTATCTGGACAAATTGTATCTATAAACATAACAACATACATGGAAGCTGAAGTGATATTCTTTTGTTAACCCATACAAACAACCATTGTGTCGTTGCTGTCATTCATTATTGCAAAATTTGGACACTGCATAACTGAAAATTATTTACATATACACAAACATAATCTTTTCCAGTCAGGAGATAAACAATTGCCTTGTTTGCTAGATGCGCCCAAGTACCAAAAATATATTTGAACTAACTTAAGTTCTGCTGCAGGCTGGAAATACCAATGTTAAAAGTTTGGCACAGTGAAAATTTCTGCTGCTTGAGCGCTGGTGTCGCTAAGAGGCGTAAACTGACCTATCACAGAGCTTTCGTAAATCTTAAGTTACATGAGTTTAATAATTTTAAAGCCAGAAGTGGTTTGATATTCACTTTAAAATTCAACTCAATGACTTTTCTCTTTGAAAAGTGTAGTTAAATTAAATTTGACTACAGTTTCGCATTTTATTAGCCCTGTTAGCGATTGCAGCACAACTAGCGGCAGAAATTTCCCCTATGCCAAACTCTCATATTAGAAAACAAGGTTTTCTGTCCAACCTATAGCAGAATTTACCTTAACCTAACGTTTTGTTATTGTCGAGAACGTCAATTGTTTACTTACCCCGTCTTCCCATTTTCCTTCCACCTGACACCGGCCTCGCAGCAGTACAGCAACCACGTGGCAGGTAAACGACCCGACAGAAGATTCTTTTTTTTCGCGGACTCTCCAGGCAAGGGCACGGGCTTAACAGTCGTTTACCACGTGTCAATGGAATGAGGAGGTATGGGAAACAGGTTGTCTCTACTTTTGCCTGCCAACTTTCAAATATGCAACTTGTCGTGCTTCGGTGTGATCTTTTAGTATCATTTTAATTTCTTCCTTGGGAACGTAGCTGACAGCTAACCATTTCGATACATAAAGGCCTTATATATATCGTTTGTATCTGAATTTTTCTGTTGCAATATACCAAATTAATATTAAGATATTTGCCCTTGAAATAGCACATATTTTGTTGTCAAAATAAGCCAAAATGAAGAAGAATAATTTTTTGCTATCAAACGGTACATTATTTTAAACAAATGCTCTGGCAAAATTGTGTATTGTATAACCGTACACAGTCCCAATTTTTTCAAAGCATTTGGTTAAAAACTATTCGAGTTATTCACAATTGTTTGAAATAAATGAAAGATCGTGACCTTAATATGGCGTGGTACATAAATTCAACGCTAAAAGCTATAACTGTAGGTTTCTTGAAGCCAATTAGAGCAAATTTAGCCAACGTTTTTAACTAAATTGTTTCCAGTGTTACATACTTCTGAGGCACAATCTCTGACACCGGAACTTCGTACATTTAACAGCGGCGCAAGAGATCACGCGTTAACGAATTAGTAATTCTGGATAAATATTTATTCATAAAATTGGCAAATACCATTATCTAGGCTTCTTATTGAATATTTTATCCATGTCGGCTTCGAAAAAAGCGTAAAAATAAAATAATGTTTTCAGTGTTTATTTACCTACTATGCACTCTTAAGCGGTAGTTCATAAAGTTATTTATTTCGCATTTCTAACACACGTTATTGCACTGGTCAATTGAAAAAGTCAGAATTTGTCTGAAAAACACAAACAAAACCAGCGTATACATACTCTTTGCGGAAAATGAGAACAAATCATGTCTATGCCATTATCGAGGAATATTCATAATAATTGGTTTTACGTATTACGACCGTTAAATGAAAACATTGTCCGTCATCATCATAGGGACACGTTCCATGTGTTGTGGGTGGCTTACCTGTAAGGCGAGTCACTTTCGGTTTCCAGATTTTGCGAAACCGGTTCACCTGAGTGTGTTCGGACAACAGGTCCTTGTTTGTTACATAAGTCTCAATATTCAATAAAACTTTTTCCAATGTTTGACTTTCTAAATACAACGAATGTTGTATGCAGTACAAGGGTGGCCATCTCTGTTGTTTTCATAATTACGGAAGCTTCCTTAAAATTACACTTAGGCACTATACGGCCTATATGTTTTCTTCTTGTTGTACACCATAACCTGAGAACATAGTACACATGTACACAATATTGCTTATGGTCTTCTGACACTCGCGAGCATTTTTAACAAAAACTATCTCTCCAAGATAGTAGTAATAAAAGGACCGTATTTGTTACAAACCTCACATTACTTTAAAAAAACTTCAAATGTTTAAACATCCCAGCGGTACAAAAGTGGCATCCAATTAGTGTATGGCCACCCCTGTTACTTTGGTTACGGTTGAAGGTATCAACCTGCATTTCACGCGGATTTGAAAACTTTAATAACATAAATAAATACATAAAGTAAAGTCGTTTCAGATAGTTTAGTTTCCGGTATTTTAATATAATACAGTTTTAAAACTCGGTATCCAAAGATGCATATATATATATATATATATATATATATATATATATATATATATATATATATATATATATGTATATATATATATATAAGATAGTCGTGTCAGTTACACTATTTATAACTAAAGAACGGCTGAACTCATTTGGCTGAAAATTGGTGGGGAGGTAGCTTAGAACCAGGAGAAGGACAAAGGATACTTTTTATCCCGTTCAACTGCGTTCCCGCGTGACGTCAAAGAGTTACTATAGTTACTATAAAATGTTGTATAACAAAAACGCATATTACATGGAATAACAAAACGCAAATGACAGCTAAACATAATTTTGTCTATGGATAAGTATGTTTGAAAATTTGATAACTATAAATTTTGCCAGAAATCAATAATTAGTAATTTGTATTCTCTTCGAATCATCATTGACAATGCCGCAACCAAGACGATCGAATCTTTCCCGACAAAGCATGTTCACGGCTAGGAAGACCATCTGCGTTGTTTGTTCTTGCGCCTGATAGTAAAACAAATGAAGAGTGCAACCTATGCACCAAAATACATGAAAAATAAAGAATCATTAAAGTACTTAATCCAAAATCTGTTTACTTATTGCCTTTAAGGCGTAACAGAGTTCGCAGGGCCAGATACTATATATATATATACAGCATGAGTTAGGACGGAGTGTGTTAATTTTGCGAGGTGATAGCTCATAATTGAACTATGAGGAAAACGTGTTTAAAATTTGTCCCAAATGTGCATATAATGGGAGTAATGCTACCCTGAAAATAGATTATCAAATTATAAACTAATTAAAGTCTCAAAAACTACCGCATATTAAACCATAACACTATTATCACTGTATCAACAATACTGTTATTCATTCTCAGATATTTAGTTTGTTAATATCTCCGAACCTTCATTGTTCAAATGAAGCACATGGGCTTGTTTTGGCTTGTAACTCTGGAACACGTCATTGTTATTCAGGTTGTGTTACAGAACACTGACCAGGCAAGAGGAAAGGATTGGCATTGCAATGAAAATATTTGAAATTAGTAGTAGCCCTGATAGTAGATCGAAGCTGACTGGTAGGTCTGCTGTAGTAGAAGCTCCCGCTGCTAGTGCAGCAAATTTGGTAAATACAAAGGGTTTTACATGTATTTTCTGCCAAGGTACTCATTTTTCTGCAGATTGTTTTAAGGCGAGAAAAATGACTGTCACTGAAAAACTTTAAATTGTATCTAATAACAAGTGCTGTTTCATATGTTTACGAAATGGTCATATGGCTAGAAAATGTTAGATGACATGTATGGTCTGTAGTGCCAAAAACATACCCTTAATGTGTCCTAAACTGGAAGAGGTCAAACATGAAATTCCTAGAAATACCCTGCCCAGTAATGAAGAGAACGCATTATCAAATCAGTCTGCCAGCGATACTTTGTTACAAACACTTATACTTAAAAGGATGCGCAGGAGAGCGAAACGTAAGGATTCTGATTCATACAGGCTCGCAGCGCTCTTATATTTCCAAAGAAATTGCATGTGAAATGGGTTACCAAGCAGAGGGAGAAGAGCAGATTAGGCATGGCTTGTTTGGAGGTCATCAATCTAACAAGGTTAACCATAAAAAATATCGTATTACCCTTGAAAGTCTATGCCAAAATTATGCTTGCAATTTTATTGCTCTTGATCAGGATATAATTTGTTGATCAGTTCCTACTGCTGACAAAACTATCTGTCAAAGAGCTTAAAAAAAAAACAACCTGCAGATACGAGACGATGGCAGTCCTATACAAGTTCTAGTAGGAGCTGATGTGGCTGTTAAGCTACTCACTGGAGAGAGAATTTTATTGGACAATGGACTGGCTGCCATCAATACATATTTAGGGTGGACACTTATGGGAAAGATTTCTGTTTTGAGGAACACTTCTCAGATAATGGTTGTGTCAAATTTGTTCTCTTCACAAATGCCTATATCCTCCCTGGGAGATTGATGTGTTGGGGATTGGAGACCCAGGAGCGCAAAGGACAAAGAAAGAAAGAATATCTACCACCAAAGAACACTTTGAGAGAAGTGTTAGAAGAAACGAAGAAGGCAGATTTGTAGTTGAGTTTCCTTGGGTGGAAGGTAATCCCTACCTTTCTTCAAATTACGACATAGCTCAGAAACGGTTGGACCAGCTTTATCTCAAGTTAGCTCGCATGAATTGTCAAGCGGCATATGCAGAAGTCTTCAAGGAATGGGAAGAAGATGGCATATAAGAAAAAGTGGAAAACTTCAATCCAGATTGTGGACATTACTTACCACACAGACCTGTTATTAAGGACCAAGGTACAACCAAAGTAAGGGTAGTATTCGATGCCTCTTAAACGGTTCCTCAAAGTCCCTCTCTTAATGATTTTCTAGAAGAAGGCCCTAACTTAATTGAAACTATTCCACATCTTTTGCTCCAGTTCAGGCTCGAACCCATTAGAGTTATTGCAGATATTTAGAAAGCCTTCTTACAAGTCAGCCTTTATGAGAAAGATAGGGATTTTGTATGTTTCCTTTGGAAAGATGAGGATGGAAACGTTATTGCATTCAGACACACTCAAGTGGTTTTTGGTTACACTTCTAGCCCATTCTTGCTAGGGGTTGTAATATAACATCATTTAGACAGGGTTTCACAAAATTGTCAGAGAGGCCTGAATTCCTACCGTTAAGAAACAATTACTAAGTTGCAGAAAAGTTTCTATGTGGATAATTGTGTAACAAGTGTAAAGAAAGATGAGCTTCATACATTTATGGAAGATTCAACTGATATTTTCCAAGAAGCAAAATTTGAGCTCAGAGGTTGGGAGCACACAAACCCTGCTGTCGATCCCAATGAAATGACCCCAGTTCTAGTATTGTTATGGAGCAGAGGAGCTGACACTATATCTGTAAACTTTGTGATTGTTGAAGAGTTAACATCATTATCGGAGCCTGTAACCAAGAGAAAGATTTTATCATCTGCACACATGATATATTTTGATCCTATTGGTTTTACAGTTCCTATGACCCTTATTTCGAAGTTGTTGATACAGGTACTTTGGAAGAAAAATCTGAGCTGGGATGATCCAGTGTCAAGTATGGTTGATGAGAACTATAGAAAGTGGGCTAAATCACTCCATTATTTGAAAAAGATAGCAATTCCCCGGTATATTTCTAAAGAAGGTGCCATGTTGAGCTTACACATATTTTGTGATGCTAGTCAGATTGCCTATGCTGCAGCTGTTTTTCTGAGAGTGGAATTATCTTCTAGAATTGAAGTTTACCTCATTGAAGCGAAGGCTAGAGTTGTACCTATAAAGAAGACTACAGTCCCTCGTCTTGAACTCCTGGCAGCAACAATAGCAGCTAGACTGGCATCGAAGGTAGGAAATGATTTTGTAATCAATAGAATGGACTGTCAGTTTTGGAGTGATTCGACTACTGTGATAACCTGGACACAGAAAGATGAAAATTGGAATGTATTTGTTCATAACCGAGTGAAAGAAATTAGGCTATTATCAGACAAAGAATCATGGCATCATGTTGTAGGAACATTTAATCCAGCAGATTTAGCAAGCCGGGGATGTTCTGCAGATGTGTTATTCCAATCTAAATGGTGGGAGGGGCCAGAATGGCTGAAAAAGATACCAGCAGAATGGCCAGTTTCAAAATCAATGATAAATAAAGATAAAGTTTATTTAGAGAAGCGACATGAAGTAGTTTTGAGTTTAATTAGTCCCGATGCCAACCATGATTGGTACTACCGATATTTTTCTAGATATTAAAAATAACTGCGTTTCATAGGTTGGATACTTAGGTTTCTACACAACTTCCAACATCCAGAGAGAAAGGTTTCTGGCGAGTTAAATGCAGCAGAGCTAAGTATGCAAAAGCACATCTAAATAAACTTATTCAGAAAGAATCTTTCCATGGTATTGAAGATGAACACATAACTTCTCTTAGCCCATTTGAAGATGTAAATGGAGTATTACGCATCAAGACTAGAATATCCAATTGAAAAGAACTATTCAAAGAGTTTACCCCACTGGATGTCTTGCCTGCAGAAAAGAATTCAACCTGTGTTCCTGATGTTTTGACTTCCAGCAGCTTCAGAGAACCCGAAACAGAAACCGTTGAACATTCAGAAGATGTTAAACTGTCACGAGTTGGCCGAATGATTGTTTTGCCATATAGATACAAATTGTGACTACTTGTGAACAATGTATGTTTTGTACATCTCTGATGTTGCATTTAACTGGACAATCGGTTGAGTCAAGAGACTCAAGGTGGGAGGATGTTGTGAACAGTGTTAAAAATTGTACCTATCTTTTTATAATTATGATGTCTTTGGTTATGTTGTTTAGACAAATCTAAAATAGTTTGCTATGTATAATATCATAGTAAATTTACAGCTGCTTTGAAATATTATTTGTCTGTCTGTGTACTAAGTTTTATTTTATTTTATTCGTCAAGAAGACAAATTGCAACAGTAATAATGATGTGTTTTAGGATGTCTCTTTTGAATTGTGCTCTGTGTAAAAATGTTTCATAGAGCAACGTATTTTATTTTGTTTTATTAGACAGAACCAGCAGGTCGATTATGGATCTGTTTTGGTCCCGTCATAACACGAACGTGACTTGGGTAAGACGTATGACAGTAAAATGCAACCACCGATGTATTATGACGTGCCAAGATTAAGACGACAGCGTATTAACAGAGTCTCAGCTAAGGCGCCCAAAAACGTGTGCCCCAGTTAAGGTGTTACATCATAACTGACAATAAACGGAACATAGGTCCACTGAATGTAGTCATTTCACAACTAATAGAAGTAATTTTGTGTATAAACTTATATGAAAACACTATACTAGATAACATAGGAGGAATTATTGGCCTCACATTTGTCCTAACCACTGAGAGGTTAGGAGAGGTTAAAATCACTTTGCTACACTGGATAAATAGCAAATTTACTTGAAAGTAATGGTATTATTTCCTAAGTTGAATGGGAACTATGTGCTTCCTTTACAATGAAATATAGAACGTACTTTAAATTTTAAAATACTTTTAAAAATATTTTCCCTACTGTCAGTTCGCTATGTACGGGTGGTTACCGTGCAGAACTGTTAAGCAAGAAACTGTCGGACCGAATACGTTTGCAGAAATTTTGCAAAAATGTTATCATTATAAATAAGGATCTGTGTAACATCTAGTACGATAACAATTTTTTTTCATCCCAAAATCATCAATATTAACTTTTTTTTTGCCACACACTTGTCACATACATTTACTGCCCACTCAAGCGTGCGGTCAGCAGACGGCAGTATTATGTACAGGATATATCCTCTCCGGAAATCCATACAGTTTTTAAATATTATAGCTACTCGTTTGAATATCAGTGCAGTATATACGAACAAGTGAGTAAGTATTATTGTGGCCACAATGAGAAAAATTAATCACGTTTAATAACATCAAAAGAGTATCATAATGCTATCGCTTTTGAAACTTAATTATCGACATTTTAAACTCACCCCTCCATCCAACAACTTTCAGGCAAATATTATAAGTACAAACTTGCCACCACTGACTTTTTCACAAAGATTCGCTCATACAATGAACACAATATGTAAGTTACCTACATATATTTCAATTAATTAAAATATGAACATATGTAAATGTTGCTACTTTTAGTTAATCTCAGTTCGGTTACGTTTCTCATGGGCACGCTTAAATTAGATAGAAAACGGAATGTAAAATATAATTTTAACAGCCTCAGCATATTAATACACTAATTTCTTAGATTAAAATGTAAACGCACAAAATAAACAGGAGATTCAAGAATTTTCTCGAAATCTATTATATGACACCCATCACAAATGCACAAGTGAATTGCCTTGCTGAGGATCGGTACGCTGCACAATAAAAATATTACTTAATATTATTTAATCCATACTCTCAAAAATTTGGGTTAAATCGATTTACAATTAAGGGAAGCAAATTACACTGACATAGAAGGGAAAAATTCCTTATTATAAAATATCTTTACTCGCATTGTAGAAATATTTTTTTATTGTTATTGTACGTAGAACACGAAATACGAATAATAATGTTAAAATATT
Source organism: Medauroidea extradentata (assembly GCA_003012365.1). NCBI lineage: Eukaryota > Metazoa > Arthropoda > Insecta > Phasmatodea > Phasmatidae > Medauroidea > Medauroidea extradentata. The sequence goes on along the minus strand of PNEQ01063707.1, from coordinate 31,309 downwards.
CGGCTGATGTAGCACTCGAACTACAAAACTTCAAATTAGAAGTTCAAAACGTTAACCATCTTATAGCTAAGCTACTTCCAATCTGTGTTAAACCATTGTGTACAAGGAAAAAATAAATCTGTGTACATCTTACAATATTTTTTTCAACATATTAATTTTTACAGTACATTGAGTTTTTTATATGAGGTGAAGATCCATACAAGTAAGGGAATATTTCTATTTAGTTATCAGTCAGTTACCTTACTTTTAAGAGTGTAGTATTTAGTTTCCATCGCAGCACGAGCAAACGTTACTATTTATAAACAAATTTAACTATCTGAAGCATTATAATAATGTGTTCATCGTCAAAAAGAAAATGCCAATATACTCTTACACTCTTGTACGTGACACGAGTTTCTAAGCGTTAGGCGTACCAACGTCATGATATTTTGCGTAAAAGATAAGACAACTTACACACGGCGAGGAGCTTATGACGAGGAGAAACGTAATCGATGTTTTCGTTCAGTGTCATACGGTGCAAGTCTTGCGCGTGACGCCTTTATAGTTAAGACGCCTTATACGAAAAGATCCATACTCGACCTGCTGGGTCATAGAAGAACTTACATGACCCTGGACAGAACCACGGTCTATAAAGGTAGAGGTCTTCACACTGAGGAATAAAATGTGACTCTTTTTTTTTGTCGCCGAGCGCTAGTAGTTATTTAGTGGAAGATTTATATTGTATTGTATTTGGCTTACCTTAAAATGTGAAGTTGTCATCGGAATTGCGTGTGATATATAGAAGAAAATAATTAAAATGTAATTTTGTATTGGAACACATTTTCTGTCAACCATATAATTTTGTTTTTCAGTCTTTTACAGGTAGACACACATTGCAACGATTCTAAAGTTTTGTAGGGCAGGAAATAATAGATTGTGTTCGAGTATTATTACTAAAACAACAGAGTAACATATTTTTTCAGACTACTTATATAAACAGTTTCATACATGTCAATGCATTTATGGACACGAAACATATATCTACTATATCAGCTTACGAAAAAGACGTAATTTTATATAAATAGTTGCGAAACGCCACCAGATGTAAACAATACAAATCTTCCACCAAATTACTACTAGCGCTCAGCGACAAGGGAGTCACTTTCTCTTGCTGGAGAGCATACGCAGTGTCAAGACCTCTTCCTCTTACACCGTGGACAGAACCTATACTGCAAACATGTACAAGTATAATGGTTGTTATACTGTGTACGATATTAACTGTGGTCCAGGATGAAATATAAGTAAATAAATCAATAAAAAAAGCCTTAACTAGAGCAAACATAAAAATATCTGTCACCCAGTTTGTTTGCAGGGTTCATACTGCTTACTTCAACACAAAAAACTACCTCGTTTCGGATAATTAGTACATTAACAAAAATTACGTTCAGTAATAATCAGCTTCAACTTTACATTTGTCTCGAAATAATAATATTATAATAGTAAAACTATTTTAAATAATACCGGAAAGCAAATTTATGATATATGCTCTCATTTAGGCTTAAAAAATAAGTGTCACAAAAGTAGTCGAAATGAGGGATCGTAATTGAAATTGACATCACGGCCAAACGTTTTTACTCTTTGGTTTCATAAAATTCAGCTCACTTTAAATCTAATTTTCGTCAGAAGTTAATAACGACCAAAGAAAAAAAAAAGCAAAACTGCCCAGTTTCTACACGACATTTAGTATTCCATCATCAATTTCACACTCATCAACATTATCCCAACCACATCTTTGTCTTCAGACAGACGCTACTCCTATGGATGAAATCTCACGGTTTATTGGGAGTAGCTATAACGAATAATATATATGTGATAGGAACTTTTTCTTTACGAATTGCCTATTACTCTTAATCTAATGAATTCATTTAGTTGGAGCATGTGAACTGTGTCTTATTTTAAAGTAATATAACATTGTGTTTAGATACATATTTTTGAGCGTTATCTTATATCAACTACAATTATATCAAATCAAAAATCTAAACAACAATATTCATGTACTCAAATTATGGAGAATTACATCTCCGGAACTTCGTAACGCGGCTGCGATCTGGTAACAGCGCGCGCCATAAGCCGTATACTACAATCTAAGGTTGGGACTCTCTGTAGGCGATGCGGGCTCAGTCACCAGCAGATTCGGTCCCGGATTTTTCTCATGTGGACGTTGCCGTCGATCGGCGGGTTTTCTCGGGGAATTCTCATTTCCCCCGCCTATCTCATTCTGCTTGGCTCGCTAGTCGAGCAACCGGCCCAACCTTCCCCCCAGGCTTCACTCATGCCACCAGAAGGCGGGAACATGTAGTGGATTTTCAAATGTAAGCGGGTTATCGATTGATGTAAGTACTATTTATGTGGTATGAAAAATGATTTCGCCCGAACACAACCACTGAGGACAGTGTCCTTAAATTCATTTTCTTGCTAAACCTTCATTTAAAGCTTACTACCACTAAGGCATTTTTGCACGTTTAGGTTTCACAGAATACAAACCTTGAGGTTGATATTATGAGATAGTATGACAATTGTTAGCTGATGCTGTCAAATAACTTCTGTATATAGTTGAATGCGTAAACCATTTTTATTCCTTCGAACTACTTCATACAAATAGTAACACTATTTCCATCAGCCTTGCAGTTGTTAAGTCTCAGAGTTGCACTTTTGCACAGCTTTACACGGAATTCGAGCCTAGAACATCCTGAACAGTAGATCAGGGGCTACCGTGCCACGTAACATAGAAAGTATTCATGATAACAAATAAAATAAATATAACTTTTATACGCTAGGTACATAAAGGCCTACAACAATACGTCTGGATAAAATTTCTGAATGGAATGTATCACCTGTATAAATTATTTCTCGCTGGTCGTACTTTATTTTCCGATTATCTGCTTTAAATTTACAATAATATGTTTTCCCATGGTAAACTAGGCTACTTATTTCATACATTAAAAAAACTTATACCACTATTGTTAAGTATGTATTCACGTAAGCACCAATCTGAAGCAAAGAAAACCTTGATATCTCAACTGGTTAGATAGTTAATTTTATGCTTTTCCAACCTTTTAGGGGTCAAAATTTGAAAAAAAAAAAAAAAAAAAAAAATGTGCGTAGTTAAAAAACTCTCTTACAACTCTGACAAAAGAAAAAGTCGCTGAATCAAAAATGGGATGACGCAGAATCTCTGTTAAAACTGTGCCTATGATGACAAAATCTTCTACATATAACTGATTGAAAGAGGTGTCTGCCAAACACTCCCTCTAAAGGAGCTTAACCACACACAATATTTATTACAAATATGGTGTTTATTCGCCCGTTATGAGATTGAAACTTTCGAAAGCCAAACGTTTTAAACGATGGGTAACATCTATCCCTTTCATACGAACACACGGATAATACAAAATAGAAACTCCATAAAACTCAACACTCTTTTAAAATTCTGTTCTATTAAAAAAACACTTTTTAAACTCTGCTCAACTCAAAATTACCTCGAAACTCGGTTAAGCACAAAATTTTTTTAAAATACTGACAAACACAACAACTCTGTTGAAACTCAGATGAAAGGATAAAGTGTAAAAATAAAAATAAAATAAATTGGTATTCGCGTTGTATACCAACTTAACAGAACTTTGAGTAATGCTAAAAAAAGTATTGAAGAATTAAAAAATACATATACAAAGATAAATACACTGTCGATAAAGTTATTAATGAACTCTCAAAAATATCCATTGATGCGCCGTTGGATTTGGAATTGGACGAGGCGTTCGTCACTAACGTGAATAAAATTTTCGAGATTAATAAAATTTCAATTAACGTTAATGGAAACCTTAACGACACAATGTTTAGCGCTTGAGGTATACTGAGCATATTAGGATACTGCGAAAACCATAAAAATATTATATTTGCGTTAACTAAATTTGACAAAGAGATTAAAAAGCATCTAAATGTTTTTTAAGATATTAATAACTTATTTTTAGTAGCATATATATATATATATATATAAGAAAATGTAGTGAATCTCTAAAATATTATGAATTGTATACGTCTTACGTAACTTATCCCGTTTAGATATGAACAAATATACATTAAACTGTTCATTGTATGAGTCATCTTAAATTGACGTTTCGTTAGCAAACATCTTAGAATAAAATTACTTTTTTACTAAACTTAAAAGAAATGTTTCAAGAACCGCCAGGAAACCATGTTTAGAAAAGTAAGAGTTTCCGTATGTAGTCACATGTGGGATAGTGAATAAATTGCTCGTTTGTTCCAGAACATTGAAACAGTTTTCCGTTCGGCCACCAGCTACTGGACTTCCTACTTGCACGTAACTAACATATCCGACACAATTCCGGTCGTAGGTTGTGTAAGTACGCGGACGTAGAAATTTACTTCCATAAAGAAAAAACCTTTCACCATCCCGGACGTTTTTACAGATCGCCTGCAGCGTTGTTCAGGTGCCACACAAGTTATATCCTGTACGCTGGATACGAACTCGTCCAGAACGTTATAATATGTGCCGAGTGTTTACGAAATACGTCCCGCAAATAGCGGAGCCTGTTTCGTTATGTTTCTGTGGAGCCATGGAGTTAACGAAGCTCCACGACGTCAATATTTAAGGACGATAACGAACACAATTGTGGTACTATTATTAATTATAGGTGTTGAAAATGTGATTTCTCACTACGATTGCTCTTTCTTTGCTACCATTTTCCTGGACTCTTGGAGACTTCTGTAGTAGTAAAATACATATATTTAACATACCTACCAATATTTTTTATTTAAAAAAATAGTTACAATATTGACCATCACAACTTTATTCCTCGTAATGATTCCTGTCTCATTACTACGATTATTGAACTTGAACAGAATTCTGTTTCAATTATTTTATATGTCTACAGATTTTACGCGACACAAAATGTAGTGTTTGCAACGAAATCCAATAGCAGCTAGTGTTTTTGTTCCAACAAAAACGTTTCGTCATTTTATTTATTAAAGACTGAACAGTAAACTTCACTGGTACAAGAGACGAAATTATATATACGAGTGTAATATTGCAATATATAGTGTTATATTACAATATATAGTAATAATGTTCTTTATTGTAACGTCTAAAATATTTGTAGTTAATACCGTAAAGGTATATAGTTCGGCTGGCGGCCACCGGCGCCATTCGCTACGTGAATGCATCGATTTCGATTCCTCCTACCCTCAATAACCTGAACGGATAATTTGACGCACAGAATAATGCTTGGGGATAATTAAAATAGCGGTACTAAGCTCTCTGTAAAATTTTTGTACTTATTTTGACTCGAACAACATAACTATTCCACAAAAATCCAAACGTACTGTTTATAAAGCAAATATTTGCTGATAACGTATTTGTATCACCAGACATTTTCCTCGTATAGGATACCGCGGTGTAAAAGCGGTGTCCACCGTATGCAACATGCACACGTTCTCAATATTTGCGTTCGCAACCGCTGCAACGTCATGAAACTAATCTTGCTATGTGTAATGTTAGTACTCAAGCCGCTGGTCACTGTGCACACGTTATATATTTTCCTACGACCACACCACATTCGCCTCCAGGAAACAGTAGACAACAGAAATCTGGGTCACGCGTCTTCGAATTCAGCATAATGTCCATTTTTATTTTTAAAAAAGTATTACCGTGTAGTGCTGAAAACACTAAGTAAATATTAACGAAGACGTTTACTGTACGAAGTAACATGTAAAACATAAATATAACATAAAAATAATGTAAACTACTCACTGCATTTTTAGCCTTCACATAGAGGACACAGTTTTAATGTGCACTGACGTTTGAAAAGCATATGCAAGAGTTCTATACGAGTTATATCTTTATTGGTGTCAACCATTCTGAGGATATTTTCCTCACATCTTCAAAATAATCAAAATCGTTTATGTGAACTTGGAGTCGGATACCACTTGTTTTTGAGTAACATATCGATTGGTTAAGGGGAGTGTTAGACAATTTTGCCGTATTTTCAGTTTTTGAGCCGTAACATACATTAACATTGTATTGTCGAAATTTTCTCTTCCATAAAGCATAGAATATATTCTTGCTAAACTGCTTGACATAAGTAATAGTGGAATATTTCATTAATTTGTCATGCAGAATCACTGCAAAAGAATTACAGGTTCACTTTCAAGGATACTCTTGCAACGATTTTGCATGACAAACTAATTAAAGATAATATTATTAACTATGTCAAGCAGTTTACCAAGAGCATATTCTATGCTTTGTCAAAGAGA
>PNEQ01063707.1:0-20000 GCA_003012365.1 Medauroidea extradentata | reverse complement strand
TGTTGGCCGGGCAGCAGGTACATTACATCATGCTGGGTGGTCAGCCCTGTGAGTCAACCAATGATGTCATGGGTTTTCGCAGCTATGTAGCAACTCCCGAGAGACGTCACTGGGATTCCCCGATGACACCAGTGCGAATACTTGACTACCAGCAGATACGACTGAGGTAATGTCTATTTTTAGACCACAGGTCACCATGTTTCATCAGCCATTGACGTCACTGAAGGGGCCGTTAAAAGCCTCGGTACTTCGCAACATGAGTCAGTCTTGTGATAGTCTTGTGGAGTCTTAGTAGTGAGTCGTGAAGATGAAGTGAGACCGAGAGTGGTGTGAGGCAGCGCCCTTAGGAGCGGCGTTGCCACTGGAGCTGCGATGGACGTCGTGGGAAGTGACGGGTCGAGAGGAGACACTGGCGGCGGCGCAGAGATGAGGACCCAGCGCCTTGAGGGCGGTATCACGATGGCATCGAGGCTGATGTAACATCGGCGAAACTGACAAGGTGTGGCATCACGAGGATGGCAACATGGTGGCAATGGTCGGTGTCGAAGCTGAGTAGCATCAGAGCCCTGCAGAAGGGACAGACAACACTCAGGTGTTGTGTCGGCGCGAATGAGCTGACGAGGTGTGGCGTCTCTAGGATGACAGCATGGCAACGGTGGTTGGTGTCGAGGCTGTGACGCCAGCAGGCTGCAGAAAGGACGAACAACACTTGTGGTGTTGTGTTGGAGTACTGCAGAGGTGGCGAGCCGTGGAGAACAACACTGACGATGTTGTGTTGAGGAGGGCAGTAACTGGCTACTTGAGGAGACTGTCTACCTGATGATTCAAGAGGAGTGCTTCGAGAGTTCGCTATTGGTCCTGCTCGGAGGAGGTGCTAAGCTTGTGCAGAGAGGCTGGTGAGCACATCTTGGTGATGTCAGGAAGACGTCTTGGTGACGTCGGAGTCGATTGCGAGGCTACAGACACATACCTTCGGAGCAGTACTGGGTGAGACAAGAGGGCTTCTGTTGCGGGTCAACAGATGAAGAAGGAGGTGCGCGACGGGAGTCGAACCGAAGACCTCAAGAGTGAAGACAGTGGTGCACTCTGGGTGCTGCACTGTACATGGTGAGCCATCCTCCCTTAGGACTGTTAAGGTTGTACATTGTCATTATTGGAGAGTAACTGTTGATTGGATATATGACTAGACTTTTATTGTGTTTTGTAGTCTTTAATTGATTAATGGTAAATATTTTTGTGCTTTAATTGTCAAAGTTAACTAACGTTCTGTGGCACAGTAATAATTGTGTACATAACTAATTGAGTTGCGAGAGTTATAGTTGAATACGGTTTTGTGTATTTCGTAGCTTTGTGAGCTATTAAATCCAGTACTTAATTTAACTCTTTTGTTTATAGTTATAAGACCTCTATCCCAAAAGGACTCATGGGAACTGCCAATATGAAAAGTTTCATGTCTCAAACTTGTAACATTATTATTCTACAATAATTTTGTCAGTGACATGGCAGCCGCTAAAGGTTTAACATTTGCGGATAATTAGCAAGTTCGATTAAGAAGACGTGGTACATAATTTAACGCTAAAAGTATTAATCTATAGCTGTAGTTTTCTTGAAGCCAGTTTGCGAAAGTTAAACAATAGCAAGCCTAGACAATAGTTTTAGCAAATGTTTTGAACAAAGTTGTTTCCAGTGTTACGAACTTCTGAGGCACAATCTCTGACGCCAGAACCTCGTGCATTTAACTGCGGCGCAAGAGATCACGCGTAACGAATTAGTAATTTTGGATGAATATTTACTCATAAAGTTGGCAAATATCGTTATCTAGGATTGTCATTGAGTATTTTATCCATATTGGCTTCGAAAAAAGCGTAGAAATCAATTGATATTTTCAGCGTTTTATTATTTACCACGCACTCTTAATTCTGACGCGTTAGAAATGAACGGGATAAGAAAATGAAGCTATACACACAAATTAATAGTATGCCGAAGGAAAAAATAGGCTTATATAAGATCACCTTTCTGTCTGGGTGTGTGTGTATGTTTGTGGGTGTCCGTATGTATGGGTGTCCTCCCTCTAAAATCTTTTAAACCAGTAGACCGAAGTTTATAAAACTTATTTCTTTGTAATCTGACTAGATATTTTTATATTTCTTTCATGCCATTTTCATATTCATAAAATGGCGGCCATATTAACATTTTTCGATCAAGTTAGGTATCTATGGAACCATACTCTAGTAGTTCATAAAACTTGGTACACATATACTGCATACAAAGATGACTTGATTCTGTGTTTTTCGTTCATCCTGTGTGCAAATTTAAAAAATTGCGGCAATTTTTATATTTATAGCTTAGTATCACGTATCTTTGAAAATACTTTTCAAAATGTCACCATACTTGGTACACATATAGTACATACAAACGTGACTTGACTTATCCGTATTCCGTTAATCCTGTGTACATAATTAATGTCGGTCATTGTTATATTTTTAGCATAGCATCACATTTCTTAAGAAATATTTTTCAGTGTTTCACCAAACTTGGTACAAATATAATACATACAAAGTTGACTTGACTGTTGTGTATTTGGTTCATCCTATGTGCACGTTTTGAAAATGGTGGCCATTTTTATGTTTATAGTATAGTATCATATATCTTACGAAACATTTTTCAGGATATCATCATACTTGGTACACGTATATACTGTATACAAAGGTTAATTTACTTTTGTATAATCCGTTCATCCTGTCATCATATTTTCAAAATGTCAGCCATCTTTATATTTTTAGCATAGTAATACATATCTTTGAATATATATATATATATTTTTTTTTATTTATTTTTTTTTTTTTTCAGAATTTCGCCAATCTTTGTGCACGTACTGCATACAATTCTGCCTAGACTTTTGTTTATTTCGCTTGTCTATCTGTATTATTTTGAACACGACAGCTATATTTTATTTATATACGTACAATTGGAAAAACATCTCACTGAAAGAAAAAGTTTGTAGGATTCCCTGCAGAATTATTTTGTATTAACCCCAAAATAATTTTATGGTGGCCACAATATTTTAATGGTGTCGAAAATATATTTTTGTTGTGACCACAAAATAAATTTACAAGATAAATACCCACAAAATGTTTCGTTACTCCCACAGATAATTTGTTTCCGTGCTGTGTTTATATGTTGATAGAAATACGTTTGAGAGTATGCACTCATTTCCAAGTATATTATAACAACTAATTAATGGAAAAAGTGTTCGTCCTATGTTGATACATGACGATTTACGACAATGTTTTTGCAAAGTAGCTGCTTCTACACATTATTCATTGCACAATACTCCTGGTCAGATCTGTTATTGCAGGCCGTCTACGTTCTTTCAGGATGGCAAACAGTAGAATTCATTCCCTTTTTATGCTGTAATAATATGGCATTGGTTTTTAAATGTAATGTTATATACCATTTCATTAATGAAACTCCAGTGTATATGACTGGCATAGCAATATTACAACTAATGACATGATTTTTAAGTTTCCAACTATTTTCACTGGACTTATTTTGAGTCAGAAGAGCAAAAGATATTTGTAAATATGTCATGTACATCAATATCTGAACTTGCTACAATGCTACGTACTAACATTTCTATCTAATGTACCTTGTTTCACTCATGACAAACAAAAACAAACAGTAATTTTTAAAACAGTCGTTTGGCAGTGATTATAGTTTAGACGGTGCATTTAAAATTAAATACAAAGAAGACTGCTTTGTAATACCGAAAAAAAAATGTATGTTTTCATTAGTGTGTGTGTCTGTATATATATATATATATATACACACATATATTACTTCCTTGGTATCATTTATAACCTACTACAATTTTCAGATAATATGTTGCAGTCCGCTGTGCCTGTATAAATGCCCCTTACACAATGTAAGGAATTATAGTAGGGTGTTTTCTTGCCCGCACATAGGTTACTATGCAAAACGTAACCCCTTACATTGTGTAACAGGAATTCAGACACATTCTGTACATAAGCATCATGTTGGTAGAGTAAAATATATGATCATGTATAATTATATGACTGAACGTACAAGGGTGTAACAATTCATATTTTGTCATGAATGGCCTGTCAGCGAACTATGGTCCTTCGCGCGCACATTACAATCTACAGCGAGAGTAAGTAATGTTAGGCGTACGAACTGTGCGCATGTTGTTACAGTCGTGTTGACCCAGTAAAACTGTTCAGTCCGCTTGTGACCCGACCTCAGGGTTTTAGGTGCAAGAAGCAAGCCACTCTCTCCCGCCTTTCCCATGCCACATTATTGGGGGTTTCCTTGAGAAAATGGAACTGTTCCAAAAGAACGCGACAGTGTTTTGTTTAGAAAGGTGTGTCGCTGTTATCGTTATTTATCTTTTGGAAACGCTGAACTTGCTCAAGTGTATCGCAGTTATATCGCCAATACTCGTCAACAGGTGCGCTAGCAGTTTAAATCCACCCACCACTATAAATGGAAAAAACGGCCTTAAGTAAACAATAATTAATTGTGCAGCGTGGTCATCTATAAATGATAAATGCTTTAAGCAAGTCCTTTACTAATAGACTAATACCAAAGTAATATTTTGCGCTATGAGGTTATAGCAAGTGGCAAGCAAGCAGGATTCGACATTTATAGCCACGTCCTACCAGGCTCCGCTCCGGTTGTAGATACCACATTATTATAACAAACAGATCTACCATATCTAAGTTGTGAATTGATCTTTATACTTTCACAATTGTCTCTCCGGAAATGAAGGCTGCTCAAATAATGTACTAATTCATTGATAATCTTGGATACATAGTTTTTTTTGAGACCGGTTGCTAAAAATACTTCAGTTTGTACATTTCTTGTGAAATTTATGTTCAAGACAAAAAATATAAGTTTCCTAGAAATAAGCTTACATATTTTCTTTATTTCCTAAGAACTTATAAACTTTTCTCAAGGCTAAAGTGGTGTGAGAGGGTTGGGGAAGGAGGAGTTTCGAAGATGATTGCTCTTGCGGTAAAAAATGAAAGGCGCGGAAGGTTTGGCGTCGTATTGTCTGGCATCACGTGTGGCGGAGATATGCGGTTCTCGTCACGTATTGGCCAAACCATCTCAGGCTGATACATGATTGCCGACCTTCCCTCCTCCTCGCTCAACGCAACACTATGCCGCTGTCCACACACACACATGCACTCACACACACTCAACTCGCTGATCAACATTCAGGATGACGGCCACGCGCGTCCTGATGAAAGCTTTCCAAATCGATCAGAAACACGCTCAAGTCGTGCGAGGAAGTTAGGTGGAGAAGGGGCGGGTACCACGGGAGATACAATCAAAGTCGGTAGAGAGGGGAGATATGAGAGTGGCGGCTAGATTGGCCCCGAGGTAGAGCTACAGATAACGTGCTACAAAATAAAGGGCGGCGGGAGGGGGTGATCTTGTAAAGGCCGGGATGTCTCGCCCTTACGAAAGATCCTCGAAAGGCAAGGAACATTTCCGCTACAAGGCTGCACTAATATACAAACATTTAAGTTACTTGTATCAATTTAGCGGTCGTAAATTGTTTGGCAATTCATATTTATAGCAGATGTAATGACGAATATTTTACACAACGTATTTCAGTCAAATATTCCCTGCAGGCCTTTCAAATTTATAAGGGGTTTCTTAATCGTATAGCCAAGGAAACCCGTTTTTTCTTCCGAATTTGACGAACTATGAACCGCACGTAACCAGTCTAATAGTTTTATTTTTTTTTTTCAGGGTTTATTTACTATGACGATATTGGGACGTAATCATTAGTTTGAAGAAAGGCGTTGTTAATGTGGCCAAATTTAGCCAATACCTGCAATTTCTTAATTTATAGAAATAACATCTAGGCGATTAATATACCCAAACGTGGCTTAAGTAAAACAAACGGGGCGGTAGTTTACGTAATGGTTTGTAACAAAAATGTTAATGTATTATTTGAATATTGAAGATTTTATTTTATATATTGTCGTAACTAATGTGTTTAAAGCGTTGTTATTAATATTATTATTTATAGATACATACATACTATTTACATATACTCATACTTTGCATCTTAACCCCTCGACCACCTTGGCGATCGTGCAGAGAGGTTCTTTATATTATTTTATGTACTTCAATGTACATTTCAGTGATAAACATGGAGTCATTGCTTGGCCACCGAGGTCACCTGATCTTACCCCATTGGGTTACTGTGTGTGGGGTTGGCTTAAAAACGAAGTCTACATGCGCAGGGTGGACACAAGAGACGAACTTCTCACTCGTATTTACCATGCTTGTGCTCAAGTAAAGCTATGCACTAATGAGCTCAGATCAGCAACACAGCAGCTGTCTATCAGAGCAGCAAAATGCATTGAAGTTGGTGGTGGAGTGTTTGAACATGTTTTGTGAGGAAATTTACACAATTAAACAAAACATACGATAACAGTATCGTGAGTTACCGTCACCTGGACATTTACCGTTCCTTGTTGTTTTCATTCGGTTTCTCTGAAACGGTTAAGAAATGGACATATCGTCGTTTCCGGTGAAAAACCTCCTATGTGTCATCGGTTGTATTAAAAGAGACTTCGTAATAAAATTTGTGTACGCAATGAACGACTTGAAGTACACGCCCCCTGACGTCACAGCAGAGGAAATACTGTGGGAAACGAAACTTGTTTACAAACATGCTGATTTGTTAGTTGGTGATTGCGGAAAGCAAAAATGTTGCGCATTCATACATTTGCACGCAAGGATAAAAAAAATATTAGTTTAAATATCATGGTTAAGATACGCAAATACATAAGATTAATGTTTACCTGAAAACACAGCAAATTCCAAACAAATAATCAATTTTCGTGACGTACATCTCATTCGGGACATTTGACGCCAAACAGCTAAATGAAGGTTATGTTCGGCTGCGGTATCCATGGAGATAGGAATTGTATCCCACACCTGACTGAAGCTCCGCCTCTTCTCAAGTATTCCACTGTACTTACGTGTACAGACTAATACAAATGAATTATGTGTATGTAGTTCTGTGATACTTAATACTTCAAACACTAACAATAATGTGATCTTGTTTTTTTTTTCTTTTTTTTTTTTACTTTCCTGAAATTTTTTTAATTATGCGCACAGGAGATTTTTCACCGGCAACGACGATATGTTGATTAGAAACAATTTGTTCAGAATCACCCGTACAATCACTTCTCAAAGCAAGTACCTTTCCTCCCGACTAATCTCTATATATATAAAAATGAAAGCTGACTGACTGACTGACTGACTGACTGACATATCAAACTGCAGCCCAAACCACTGGACCTAGAATCGTAAAATTTTTGTGGGGGTTCCCCTCAGGTCATAGGTGAGCACTAAGAAGGGATTTTTCGAAATTTGACCTCTAAGGGGGTGAAAAGGGGTGAAAAATGTTTCCGAAGAAACGTCGATAGAGCTCGAACCCAACGACATATCACCGTGATTTTTACTTTAATAGGACACTCGTAAAAATGCATATTAGCCAATCTAAGGATTTTTCGAAGTTCGACATTTAAGGTGGTGAAAATACCTGAAATGTGTTTACAATCAACTATCGATATCTATCGAACCCTTCGGGATAGAGAGTTGATATTCACTTCAAAATATTGCTTACGTTAATACCAAAAAAGTTATTTTAGGTTTTTTTTTGGAAATTCGACCCCTAGGCCGTAAAAAGGGGCAAATCGTGTTTTTTATGAATCGTCTATATCTTTGAAACACAATTGGCTATCGTCGTGATTTTAACTTTAATTTGTTACTTTTACAAATGTCTATGACATGACTCAAAGACGTTTTGAAATTCTTTATTTAAAGGGGTGAAAATAAGTGAAATGTGTTTTCGATTATCCTTCCATATCTATCGAATCAATCGAGATATCGAAGTGCTCTTTGCTTTAAATTGGTGCATTTGTAAATGTCCCAAATACCATTTAAAATATATTTTCCAAATTCGGCCCTAAACTGGTTAAAAAAGGGGTAATATGTGATTTCGACTCATATTCTATATATATATATATATATATATTTATATATATATTTATATATATATCCCATAGCTTTTTATATAGCGACGTGATTTTTGTTTAGGATTGATGCTTACTCAAATACCTAACAAGTAATTTCAGGAATTTTCGAAATTCGCCATCTAAGGACGTGAAAAAAGGTTAAAAGTGGTGAAAAACGTTTTCAATTAATCGTCGATATATCTTGAACCCATCGGGCTAATTTTGTGTTTTTTACGACCACGAGATACCAATAAAATATTCAAAAACGTGATTAAAGGGTTTTTCGAAATTTACTCTCTTAGGTGGTGAAAAGACCTTGAATGTGTTTTTAGATATATCCTCGATATCTGTCGAACCCGTCGAGATATACAATTAATTTTTGCTTCAGGATGATGATTACAGAAATTATCGCAAAACGGTTTTAAGATTTTTCGAAATTCGATTTCTCAGTACTGTGCAGGGGTGATATGTGTATTTTTAGTGAATGATCGATTTTGATTCAACTGAACGGGCTAGCGATGTGATTTACACTTCAGTTGGATACTTATACAAATGTCTAAGATGTAAATTTAAAATATTTCGAAATTCGACAAAAAGCATAAAATTTGTTTTCCATCAACCCACGATATTGAGGTGTTGTTCGCGTCAGAGTGATGTTTACGTAAATATTGAAAAAAATATGTATGTAATTTTTTTCTTTATAAGAAACGTGATTATTGAGAATAAAACTAAGTTGGTCAATATTCAAGGCAGACCATCCGAAAAGCAGAAACGAGCAGCGAGAAACAACCTATACAGGCGTTTCACTCTACAGTAACCTATCGAGACGTGGTGTTGTACAACCTCTATGAGCCAAGGACACAGATATTTTTTTTTAATAAAATTTTATTTTCATAAATTATTTCGACGTTACGTGACGCAGTTGTTTGTTACTCAGGTCTAAATTCTGGGAGGTTCTGGGCTCGAATTCCGTTATAAGCTGCGTGCGAACGTTCAATTCTGACACACAAAAACTACACGGCAGATCGAATGAGTGCAATTTACATGTAGTCTTTAAAAGGGGTAAAATTGCAGTTCACTTTCCACTTAGGTTCCTCTACAATATTAGCTGACATATCGTCGGTATACTGCCAAAAGTGATTAACTCATAAATGCTATTTCGTTTAAAAACAGTATTAAATTGTAGATACTAGCAAAAATGTGGTAAGTTACTTTACTGCGACACAACAGTACGAAACGACGAATAGACTTTAAACTTGGGCAATTGTTCGTGAACAACTTATACATATTCCCAGCACTTTTATCCTTTTATCTCATTTTGACTTGTCACTTTTGGCAGTAAACCGACTATATTTCATCTCACTAATCTCAAGTTTGGGGCACCAAATACTTTTCCGCGAAACCTTTACCCACTGAATCTTTGTAATGGGAATAATGTTCAAGTAAATACTGTGAAAATATATAATTGAGGATACCATAACCAATGGTTGTGCACGTGGTACATCAGACGTTTTTCATTCGATTAACCTCTTACCTTAGGTGTCTGTAACTACCCCACAACGTCAAATAGGCAGGGCTATAAATAAGGCCCAGTCGAAGTCACTGTTAGTGGCAGGGACAACCGTAAGACTGCTTTTCGCGTGGACCGCTATAGCTACCTATCCTACTGCAGAATTAAATCAACTAGCCGTTTGGACATTCTAACACTTGATGACTGAATTACCAATCTTGTGTACAAAGAGGTTTTTCAGTAAAAGTAAATATTATCAGTTACGAATAATACTTGCGAGCAAAGCCGCGGGGGACTGCTTGTCCTGTATAAAAATGAACACTGACTGACTGACATATCAAACTGCAGTCAAAACCACTGAACCTAGAAGCGTGAAAATTTTTGTGTGAGTTTCCCTCAGTTCGTAGGCGAATACTAAGAAGGGATTTTTCGAAATTCGACCTCTAATGGGATGAAAAAGTGTGAACTATATTTCCAAAGGAACGTCGATAGAGCTCGAACCCGACGTCCTTTTATCGTGATTTTTACTTTAATAGGACAGTCATAAAAATGCATATTGGCAAATTTAAGAATTTTTCTAAATTCAACATCTAAGGGGGTGAAAAGACCTTAAATATATTTCCAATAAACTATCGACATCTATAGAATCCTTCGGTATAAAATGTTGGTATTCACTTCAAAATGTTGCTTATGTAAATACCCAAAAAGTGGTTTTAGGATTTTTTGAAATTCGACCCTCAAGCAGCAAAAAGGGGCAAAATGTGTTTTTTTATGAATCGTCTGTATCTTTCAAACACAATTGGCTATCGTCGTGATTTTTGCTTTAATTGGTTACGTATACAAATGTCTATGAAAGGACTCCAAGATATTTCTAAATTATTTAATTAAGGGGGTGAAAATACGTGAAATATGTTTTCGATTATCCCTTCCTATCTATCGAACCAATCGAGATACCGAAGTGCTATTTGCTTTGAATTGATGCATTTGTAAATATCCCAATTACCATTAAAATATATTTTCCGTATTCGACCCTAAATAGGTTAAAAAGGGGTAAAATACGTTTTCGATTCATAATCTATATATATATTATATAGAGACGTGATTTTTGTTTAAGATTTTGCTTACTCAAATACCTGAAAAACAATTTCACGAATTTTCGAAATTCGTCACCTAAGGCGTTAAAAGGGGTGAAACACGGTGAAAGGTTTTTTCAGTTAATCGTTGATGTATCTCTAACCCAGCGGGCTATTGTCGTGATTTTCACGTTCAAGAGACATCAATGAAGTAGTCTAAAATGTGATTTAAGGGTTTTTCGAAATTCACTCTCTTAGGTGGTAAAAACACCTTGAATGTGTTTTAGATAAATCCTCTATATCTATCGAACCCGTCGAGATATACAATTAATTTTTTCTTCAGGATGATGATTACAGAAATGATTACAAAATGGTTTTAAAATGTTTTGAAATTCGAACTCTCAGTACTGTGAAGTGGTCGCATGTGTTTTTCAATGAATAATCGATTTTGATTCGTCTGAACGGGCTAGCGTCGTGATTTGTACTTCAAATGGATACTTATACAAATGTCAAAGATGTGAATTTAAAATATTGTGAAATTCGGCACCCAAAAGGGTGAAGAAGCACAAAATTTGTTTTCCATCAACCCATGATATCTATCTAACCAGTAGAGATATTGAGGAGTTTTTCGCGTCAGAGTGATGATTATGTAAGCATTTAAAAGTTATATGTAAGTTTTTTTTACTTTACAAGATAACTTGATAATTAATAATAAAACGAAGTTTGTAAACTTTTAACGCAGACGATCCGAAAAGCAAGTACGAGCAGCGAGATGTAACTTATATATGAGTTTCACTCTACAGTAACCTATACGTCTCGTGCCATACACAAACCACAAATTGCATGCCATCACTGGCTAACAAATAGTTTACTGGTGCATAACGACTGCTTAGTTACAGCTGCAAAGCCACTTTTGACCATCAGCAGTAAATCCACTGCCAGCCACAAGTGTCACATCCATCAGTGTTCCGTAAACTTATCTCCAATTGTCTGGCATACCAGATGTCTTGTTGCAAGCAGTTAGCCATGGCAGGGCCATACGAGCCAAGCCGAAAGTTTTCTGGGCCAGCAATAAACCAGCAGTTCCATCAGTAAAACTACAGCCGGCTGACTCTGTCTTGCTACATGTAACCGTATAAATTAATATGGTTGTTGCTCCTGCGACGATGTACTTAAATGATTTAAATGGTGTTTGTTTTAAATCACACGTAATAAATGTATAAAAAAAATACGCAGTACCTGTTAGTACCTGACTGTGATTACTATATATCCTAAGATTACTGTTAAATTAGCACATTGACTTCGTTTCATGTGCCTGCTCCAAGTGTTTTTTTTTTTTTTTTTTTTGCTTGTAGTGTTTCGGAACATTTAGTTATTGTGTTTTGGTCGATAGTTGGGTTTTTGGCATGTGTATTTTATGTTTGAGTTGCATTAACATCCTGGATGTGGAACAAGAATGCTCGGACGCTAAAGATGACCCGACTATAGACTGGCGCCTCTCACAGTGTCCATCACAGCCATCGGGACACCATCTTCGTGCGAGTCCAAGCCAGGGCCAACTAAAATAAAAAGAAATGCATGATTTGCTAACCTAATCACAATACCTACATGATTTATATGTTTTCTTTTTTGTGTAAATGTAATTTGTCCTCATAGTAGGTACCGTGATGTTTGTACAAGCATTTTAGTATGTAGGTATATAAAACAATGTTTGATGATGACGTAATTCCCGATAGGTGTAATACCTTTTTCTTTTTTCATCAAAAAATTTTTAACAATAACAATAATTAATAAATTTTAACCGTTAGTTAATATAACAATAAAAAGGCGTGACAACAGTTTATTTGCATTTCCCCCCAATTCCACTTATGGCTGTTTTTTGGTTATCTGCCGTGTTTGTGAGGACCGCTGGGCCTACAGGTACCAGTCTGGTCTCAAATGAAAACAAAATATATTTACTACAACGCCATTTCATATAATATTTGAACTAGGATGCGCATTTTAGAAGATATTTCATAAATATGTAACCACTTCGAAAAAATTTCACTTTTTGGAAAAAATTGCCTATTTTCGAAGAACTGTATCTTGGCAACCAATGGCTGTATAGAGCTATCCCTGGTCTCAAATCGTAGAAAATTTATTCTTCTTTAAAAGTGTTCAGGGTGACTATACAGGTCAGACCCTTACTTCACTGAGATATTGAGCAAAAACCGAAAGAAAAAAAAATCCGAAAATTTCATGTTTTTTTTTTTTGGTACACCGCCGTTCGAACAGCACTATGGAAATTGCAAATTTGGTTTTTTTAATGTTAGTTTTTAGCCCTAACAACATATACATAATTCAGAAGGATCGGACATTTTGCAAGCACGACCCCTTTTCACGTTTAACTTGACTGGACTATAAAGCCGCGGCTGGGCTGCAAATCTCTGTGTATAAAAGAGAACCCTGACTGACTTACTGAATGACTGAATAACTTCCTGACATATGCGAGGACTAAGAAGGGATTTTTCGAAATTTGAGCTCTAGGGAGGTGTAAAGGGGTGGAGTGTATTTCCGAAGAAAAGTCAATAGAAATCGAACTCGACGGCCTATCATCGTGATATTTACTTTAATGTGACTCACATAAAAATGCATATTAGACAATTTCAGGATTTTTTTCGAAGTCAGCATTTTAAAGGTGTGAAAAGACCTTAAATGTGTTTCCGATTAACTATCAATATCTATCTAATCCTTTGGGATATAGAGTTGGTTTTCACTTCAAAATGCTGCTTACGTAAATATCCAAAAAACAGTTTTATGAGTTTTTGAAATTCAACCACCAAGCAGCAAAATGGGGAAAATATGTTTTATGAATCGTCTATATAGTTGCGATACAAATGACTATCGTCGTAATTTTTACTTTAATTTGTTACGTATATAAATGACTATGACAGGACTCCAAAACGTTTCAAAATTCTTTAATTAAGGGAGTGAAAATATGTGAATTGTGTTTTCGATTATTCCTCTGTATCTATCGAAACAATCGAGAAATCAAAGTGCTCTTTACTTTAGATTGATGATTTTGTAAATATATCAATACCATTTAAATATATTTTCCGAATTCGGCCCCAAAGAGGTAAATAAAGAGTAAAATGTGTTTTCGATTCACAACCGATATATATCGACCACATTGATTATTTATATAGTGACATGATTTTTGTTTAAGATTGATGCTTACTCAAATACTTAAAAAGTAGTTTCACAAATTTTCGAAATTCGCCACCTAAAGAGGTGAAAAGGGGTGAAAAGTGGTGAAATGTGTTTTCAATTAATTGTCTATATACCTTGAGCCCAGCGGACTATTGTAGTGTTTTTCACGTCCACGAGACACCGATAAAGTATTCTAAAATGTGATCCAAGGATTTTTATACATTCACTCTCTTTAAGTAGGTCAAAAGACCTGCAATATGTTTTAGATAAATCTTCGATATATATGGAACCCATCGAGATATTTCGTTTATTTTTGTTTCAGGATGATGGTTAGGCAAGTAACCGAAAAAAGGTTTTAAGATATTTCAAAAATTCGAATTCTCAATACTGTACAGGGGTTACATGTGATTTAAAATTAATGATCGATTTTGCTTTGACTGAATGAGCTATCGTCGTGATTTTCATTTCACTTGGATACTTAAACAAATATTTAAGGTTTGAAATTAAGATTTTTCGAAACAGACACCTAAAGGGGTTAAAAAGGCATAACATTTGTTTTCTATCGGCTGATGATACTTATCTAATCAGTAGAGATATTGAGGTGGTGTTCGCGTCAGAATGATGTTTACGTAAGTACCTACAATAAGTAATGCAAGTTTATTTATTATATAAGACAGTTTAATTAAGAAGAAAACTTAGTTTGTGAACTTTCAAGGCAGACGATCCGAAACGCAAGTACGAACAGCGATAAACAAATTGTAAGGAGTTTATTCTATAAAGTTCTATCGAGACGTGGAGTTGTGCAACCTCTGCGAGCTCAGGAAATTAATACTTTATTTTGTAAATCAGTAGTCATGAATAATTTCAACGTTTTGTGGCGCAGTTATTTGTAGCTCCAATATATTGTTGGGGAGATTCTGGGCTCAAATTCCTTTAAAGACTGTGCAAAAGACACACAAAAACTTTAGGAAGATGAAATCAGTGCAATTTGGATGAATTTCAAGAGTAGTGAAATGTATTATGCAGTCCACTATCAACTGACGTTCCTCGACAGCATCAGCCCACGTATACCATCTCACTAACCTTGAGGTTGTTTGTAGTTCAGCCAAACGTTATCCGCCAAAACTCCCTAATGCCACTTATTTCACGTGAATTTTTTGAAAAACAAATATGTTACTGGGGTCAGCATCACCAATGGTTGTTCTGGAGGGAAATCAGTCTTAATATAACGTAAACTACGTATTTCATTAGATTACTATCTTACATTAAAGAGTCTTTAATTACCCTACGTCAACTTTACTGTGATTACAAATAAGGCCCAGAAGAAGTCGCTGTTAGTGACAGGGACAAACTTAAGACAGTTTTTAGCATGGGCAGCTATAACTGCCTGTCATGCTGCAGAGTAGACTCAACTAGCAGATTTGACATCCTAACGCTTGATGACTGAAGTACCAATCTGGTGTACAAAGAGGTTTTCCAATTAACGTAAATATTTTCTGCTCTGAATAATATACGCGAGCAAAGCTGCGGGCACACTGCTAGTAATAAATAAAATTGACACTGCTTTAGTAAGTTAGTCGCATGGCTGGAATCGTATATGTAGTACTCGCCAAGCATACTGTAACAACTTTGCTGTCCTGGGCGCAGACAGGTTCGCTTGGGCTGGAGGGCTTATGTATTTAAATAAAATTAATTAAATTAGGGTTTCTAATTTATTTAACATTCTACAAAACACTTTATATTAACTACACAATACTTGCAATAAACATATACAGATATTATATACAGATTACCTAACTAACAGTCTAGTGCTACCCTAATATTGGCTAATTAAATGTCTATCTCGCTCAGTTCTCCAGTCGCACAGTTTCTACATAGAATGTCTCGCCAATCACCACTACATACTGTTAAACATGTTCGTTCACTCGCATTTACTCACACCACTCCAGGAAAGTCACCTTTGTCCACAGTACCACAGCTTCTTCGCTGGTCTCCCTCATTCGCTCACTGAGTACACTCACTGGCTAATCGCCGAACAGACTACCCCGCGGCTCGCAACGCATCTGCTTATATAGCACTTGTGTCGACGTCCAGAATATTCTCTAAGTTTGCCGACAGGACTGGGTGATGTAAGTTGAACCTTCCCGACGTTTCGGTAACACTCAGTCACGCTCGAGCTGAATGCCTGTCAAACGGTGGCAGGAGGGGCCAGCTGGGGGAGGGGGAGGGCTGCATTCCAGTGCCTCACAGCACAGGTTGTAGGGGTGAGCAGGGAGAGGGTGAGAGAGCGGCGCGACTCTTCAGTCGCATGTCTGCGTGCGTCACTGACTAGATTACAATAAGATCATAAACATACACAATCAACCCTTGGAAAATTAGGTGATGCCTCGCATGGTTCTAAACATCAAATTAAATCCTCTTCTTCTCATTACATAGTAGCCTTACTCACTTTTTTACATTTTTCTTGCGATAAATTAGTTTGTACCATTTACATTTTTACTTAGATACTGTTAATTTGGGGTTATGAAAACAGGCTACCATTTTAACATAAACTATGCAAAATATGACAGCCAAATTACTTTGTATTCTTGATTTATTCTCGAAATAATTTCCAACAAAGTTTCACAAATCCGTCATGGCATTATATTACATGAAATCACTTGCTTTGGGCTCTCAGGAAAAATCAAATTAAAGAATAGACCGAATAAACATCTTGAAGAAAACTGACGAAAATAAATTTAGCGCTGATGATGACCACACGAATATTAAAAAGCAAAAGAAGAATACTGGGTGGTATACATAAATCCATTTCAAGTCAGAATGACAGGTTGCATAATTCACTCACATTGTATTATAATTTACTGGTAGTCTCCAGCGACTTTGCTCGCGAGTATTATTCATAACTGATAATATTTACATTAATTGAAAAAACCTCTTTGTACACAAGATTGGTACTTCAGTCAGCAGAATAAGTAGATATATCTTTCCACGCTAAAAGAAGTCTTAAGTTTGTCCCTGTCACTAACAGCGACTTCACCTGGGCCTCATTTACAGCACTGCAAAGTTGAAGTTGTGGGGTAGTTATAGACTCTAAAATGTAAGAGGTTAATCGAATGAAGAACCTCTGATTTACCCTGTGCATAACCATTGGTAACAGTGCCCTCTATTACATATTTTCAAAATATTCACTTAAAGTTTAATGGCATTACTATGTTTTGGTGGGAAAAGGTTTCGCGGAAACTTATTTGATGCCCCAACCTTGGGATTACTGAGAAAATATCCTACGTGAGCTGAGGCTGTCGAGTTACCTAAATGGAAAGTGAGCTGCGTGATCCATTTTACCCCTTTTAAACGACTACATGCAAATTGCACTAATTGGATCTGCTTTGCAGTTTTTAGGTGTCAGAATTGAACGTTCGCACCCAGTTTTTCACGGAATTCGAGCCCGGAATCTCCCGGAACGTAGACCTGAGCTACAAACAACTGTGTTATGTAACATCGAAATAATTAATTAAAAACAAATTTAACTTAAAAAATAAAATTTTCATGTCCTGGACTCATAGAGATTGTACAATACCACACCTCGGAATGTTTCTGCAGCGTGAACCCCTGTATAATTTAATTCTCGCTAATCATACTTGCTTTTCGGATCGTCTGTCGTGAAAGTTCACATACTTAGTTTTATTCTGTACGATCAATTATCTCGTAAAGTAAAAAAAAAACTTACATACAGGATGTAAATGAAAGTATGTTACAAACTTCGTGTGGTGATTCCTTGTCGAAAATGAAGTACAGTTACGTAAGACGACTTTTCGCTTAGCACATTTAGTAAGGGAGCAATATGCCCTCGAAAAACGAATTTCAAACTAGTTTATTGGTACAAAATCATAAATAACATCACATTAAATCATAATTCGCCGGATACTGTGTTCTGCAAACACTTATCGACAGTCCGTAAAAATGTGTTTCGAATAACTTACACCGTCATCAAAATAATGGTGGTGGTCACCCCCTTTCCGGCTTAGAGTTGGTGCCATCAGATTTTGTGGACATGCAATGCTATAGTTTGTATCAAGAGACAAATAAAGGTCGTCGTGTTGTTACACTGTAAAGTGAAGTATGTCCGAGAAAATGGCCAAAATACAGTATGTAGATTTAGTGGGCTGACACTTAGGCAACACACAATACACCGAATGATACGGTACTGAAAACAAGTGTAGCAAATACTTTACTGTAATTAAAACGTTCACAGCCGCATAAGTGATACATGTTTACATGAATATCACAACAAGCGCTCGAATGTTCGGCCACCTTCAGTAATACATGCATTGCAACTATGCAACAAGGACAGTCGCACACGCTGGAACAGGTTGGCATTCGTCCGTATCACTTCGCCTGCTGCAACGATGCGTGCGACGAGCTCCTCGGCCGTGTCCACTGGCGTCTCGTAGACAAGGCTCTTCATGTGTCCCCACAGGTAGAAATCTAGGGGTGATAGATCAGGGGAGCGAGGAGGCCACGTGACAGGTCCTCCCCTGTCTAACCAGCGTCATGGAAATACTTGGTTGAGGTACTCACGAACAGCACGAGCATTGTAAGGTGGTGCCCCATCGTGTTGTAGCCACATGCGGTCACGTATCAGCAGCGGTACGTCCTCAAGCAACTCGGGCAGAGTGTATTGCAAGAACCGTAGGTACACGTAGCCAGTAAGACGTGCTGGTAACATGTACGGTCCTACTAAGGTATCATTGACTATGCCCGCCCACATGTTGACCGAAAACCTTTCTTGGTGGAATCGCACAACCCTGGCATGTGGGTTTTCTTCAGCCCACACATGGCTGTTGTGAGCATTGTACACACCATGACGTGTAAAAGACACTTCGTCTGTAAAGAGAACATACCTGGGAAACTATGGGTCACGAGCTGTCTGCTGCAAAAACCATGCACATAAATCATGTCTGGGTTGATAGTCATGCGCGATAGGGGCGTAGCTGCTGCTCATGCAAGACATTCCACATTGTCATGTGTGATGCACCCACCGCATTTGCGATAACACGAGTACTTGTTGACGGTTGATCCTCGACTCGGGCGAGAACTTCCGCTTCAAATCGTGGTGTCCGCATTGTTGCATGAACACCACAGTTCCGGAAATGTGGCAGGAGAGTACCTGTATCTCGAAGGCGCTGGACGATTCGTGCAAAAATAGTGTGTGCTGGATGCCGTCTCTGTGGAAATCTTTCATGATACATTCGTGCAGCTAACCTGCCACTGCACTTAGGTTCACCATAAATCAATACCATATCGGTAAGCTCAGCATGCCCGTACCTTTCCATGTTCACTGTCTCACGGACGTTTGGTGTTGATTGCAACCCAGTTATTGTGAATAGTATGACAAGCCCACATATCCCGGCACGTCAGAGTGTACCTCGTCGCAGTCTAATGGGTACTCCGGCATGCATTACAAGTAGTGTAGTATAGTTCCTTCTATTGCAGGAGCCTGGGAGCGGGATCGGGGGATCTGTTCAGCATGTGTCTCGTAATTATTTGTGTACGGTCTACCCACCATCTTCGTTAATGTCCGTTGTCTTGATACCTAGCTACCCTCATTGGCTCCACCTTATATCTTGTTTTTTTTTTTTTTTTTAATTAGTTTTATTGTTGTCCTCTAGGTAGGGCTGCCAGTAGTTACTGATCGTCTCCTAGATGGCATTGATTACTAAGACTTTGGTGCTGAGTCTTTCCTCCAGAAGAGCTAGTAGCTATACCAGTCGTATTAGTTCTAGTGTCGTCTGCTAGATAGCATTAGTATTGTATGTACTACTGGTTTAGTCCGTCTCCATTTCCAAATATCACTATTAAGAGCGTTACCGCACCTAACCTAACTTAACTTGACCTGTCCTTCTAACAAGTTACATTTCTAGCCTTGTTTCTGTTCTTCCTTTAACCTAACACTTATTTTCTCCTGTATGTCTGTCTTGTATCATAGTACACTGCTAGGAATTATTCTAGTATGTTGCAGTCTCGTAAGGCGTTGAATATGTTCCACTCGTGTAGGTCTTAGAGTTTTTTTTCTGTAAGGTGTCTATAAGTAGTGTAGGGTAGTGTTATTTTACCTCTAGTAATAAATGTCTTGTTACAATTCTTGTAATACGTTATTCTTGC
>PNEQ01063703.1:0-16995 GCA_003012365.1 Medauroidea extradentata | reverse complement strand
AATTTTGACTAGCACCCCTATGAAATCGAGACTGACTGTAATGGAACAGAAGAAAAACAAAAAAAGCAACAATAACAGCAAAAAACTGAAAAGTGAGGCCAAGAAACCGACATCTAAGAGAAATTTTAGGAAGAAGTGTGTTTCCAAAGATCATAGTGACTCTGATAGTGACAGTTATGGTGAAATTTGTGATGGCAATGATATTGATGATATTGACATTGAAGATAGGCAAAGTTGTGATGTTTGCAAATATAGTGTGTGGGGAATTCGGTATGGACCAAGAACTTTGGTACAGATGTGTCCTTTGCTCATCGTGGTCTCATTCGGAATGCAGTGGATGGGATACAGCAGAAGTATACACATGTGATATGTGCATTCGGAAAGAAAAAGTAAAGAAAAAGTTGTAATTTTTCTTTGTGATGACTATGCACAATGGATATATTTGATAGCGTATAGCTAATTTGGTTGTAAATAGTTACTTGTTAAAGTGTTGTAGTGCGACAAACGCTGTAACTGCTAACAAGTAACAATATTATGTTTTTTGTAGTAAAATCATTTCGCGTGGGATTCCCCCACAGTGTGCGCGGAATTACCCCACAGGATGGGGAATGGCGTGCAATTACATCATTTTACTTCTCTGTGTGTTATGATTAAGTCAGTTGTATTTTTGAATTGTTTGGTATTTACTCATGTAAAACAAAGTATAGTGATGACGTGTCTATGTTTTCAAATATATTTTATTTGTTTTTGTGCCAATAATGTCCATCTGTTCTTAACCGCGCGGCTTTCCCCCGCGCTCCCCTACTTATAACTGTTAAAGTATGTGTTGCAAAGAAAAATATTATAGGTTACACTACATTAAATTATCAACAAACAATTTCAGCCCTGCTGCAACTCTCTACTTTCAAAAATTGACTTTTTTTTTCCTCCAAAAAGTGAGAAAAATTTAGTTTTGGTTGAGTTTTGAGCTAAATATCAGGAAACTCAGGCTATGAGGAAAATTGCATTGAAAGGATATGCAGTAACTGTATTTGGCTTTAATTTAAACACAGAATGACACAAGTAAACCTGTTAGTTCTCCCATTATGTATAAAAGAATTGGAAAACTAGACACTTGGAAAGAATGCAAAATCTTCCTATGACAATTTGTGGGAATTTTAATGGGGAAAAGAAAAAGTATAAAACTAGTTAAAATGAATTAAATATAAGTATATTATTCAAATAAATGTAATAACATAGGAACTATATTTGATTTTTGCAAATAAAACATTAAGCCAAATTATCAAAGTTAAAAAAAAAGATCTTGTCTAGTGTAAGGACTTGGTTAGGGTCTTCTCCATAGTGCTCTTCATAAACCTGTTTGTGTGTGGTGTGAACGGTTGAAGTTATTGCGCACTAATTCAGTGATCTGGGTTTTTTTAACATTGCAATCTGATGTAAAGGGATCATGGAAATTAACATGTAATAGTGTAAAGAAATTTCATTGTTATAACCCCAATAAAATTAAACATGAATGCTCCCAAGATAACTGTATCCTGTATTGCCTATTATAACTCAATTTTGCTTATTGGTTAGTTCTTTGTAAGGTTGGTGTCAGCAACATGTTCTAGATGTAAACAGAACTGTTTACGAGTTGCGTAGTTTCTGTGAACTCTTAGCGGGGGAAACTCTTATGGAACATTTGATTACCATGTAATTTCAAGAATTTTCATCCCAAAATTTAGATAACTTTTAGTGTTATGGAATATAGAATTACGAGTGTCATGTCGTGTTTCAGCCATTCCATGGAAAACATAAGTAACCAATCACAAAAGAGTAATTGGACCAGAAGTAGGAAGAGCATTTCAAATGAGTTGGCTCTTTACTCAATGGCTTTGTTTAGTGCAGAGGGGATGTATAAAGGTACAAAATGTAACTACTACTCTGCTTTCACTCTGATCACCCAAAACATCCCTGTGTGAGCTAGTTCATTTGTAGTGGTGTATTATCTGGCACCATAATGCTTCCATTAGAGCAGTGGTTGCTAGGTACAACAGCTACACATTCAACCAATTTGGTAGGAATGGGTCAGTAGTGTTTGATGGCTACCAGAGGATTGAGTCTTTATGTGTATGAAAACTATTGAAAGTTTGCATCACTACACTGTTATTTCTTGCAATGACATCTTGTTTGAAGAGTCAACAATAATCAAAGTACCCAAATAAACTGTTATCCAACAAGAACAAACAATGCTTGATTGACCTTCTTTGCTTAGAACTTGAAAACTAGGAGATTGAGACTAAGAGACCTTCAGAAGATGAAGACAGTGTCATTGTGAGAATCGCACAGTGACATTGTAAGAACCGCAACCAACAAATGTACGTCCCTTGAAAACATTCTAATAATTGACAAGGATGTGGACTGAGTTCTTCTCAATGGCCTTGATTAGATCATTGACGTCTTCCAGAAAAGTGGCAGAGGTGAGTCGGATACTGTACAGTTTTCAACCACTTCTTTCAGTCGAGGAGAAGTGGAATTCTGACCTTGAGTTGAATTTTTTTTTTACACACATTTTGTGGGTGTGGCACCACCTCTTCCCTTTTCTGCCAGGATAAAACCAAATTATTGAGCATTCTACAGAAGAATCATCATCTGGTAGATGTAGCCACAGTTTTTCTGCAACCAGATGCCAGTCACGAGCTCATTGGCAGAGCTGGAGAGAAGTGCCTTGTGGCTCTTTGTGGACTGGATTGGAGGGGAGGGAAGAGGGCATCCACAACTCTCTATAAGGTCTGCGATACCAACTTTTCGTGAAGACAATCGCCAATGCAATGGTTAAGTTGACTCTTTTAATCCTGACAACAGATGCTGCCAGATATCATGCTACCGCAACTACCACCCAGTGCAAAAGTGGTTGAAGGTGGAGTAAGAAGCATGTGTTTTTGGTTGGATGAGAAGCCAGCAGGGGTTAACCCGAATCTCTACAAAAAGGAAACTAGCTTCACAAACGTCCGTTAAATTTCTGTATTGTAAGTGCAAGAGTGCACTGAGGGCTACGCTTCCACAAAGCATAGCTTAAGTGCTTTACTATGTGCAAATTCTGTTTCGGCAAATCATGTCTAAACACATATTGATAACAAGACGATTGATGGTGACCCGGATGATCCACTGCCTGGGAAAATTCAAATGGAGGGCCAAACAGTGATATGGCACGACAACTGTCTACCAGAACTCTCAAAGCGGGCAAATTGTTGACATAGACTTTTTTTTAGTATGAATATTCATTAATAAAATATTTAATGTCATTAAATTTCATTAAATACATTTTTCATTCCTTATACATAGTGTTCTGCTTTTTGTTCATTAAAATACTCACAAATCATCATGCGAAGTGTTTACATTCTTTTCTAGTAAAGTCTAATTTTACAGTTTTTTGCTTTCTGCACTTAATCATAAGTAATACTTCTGTGCTTAAATTAAAGCTAAACAAAGTTATTACACATTCTTTCAATATGACTTTTCTCGTAGGATAAGCAGTTTTCTGAATAATTGGCTCAAAATGCAACCAAAATTACCAAAATTTTTCACTTTTTTTTAAAAAATGTCAATTTTCAGAATGTTTTCTATCTGAGGAGTTACTGAACTTAGAGAACAGTAACACGATTCAAATAGTCGATAATTTAATGTAATGTAAAATATTTGCAACACTTTCACCATAATGCATACTTAACAGTTATAAGTAAAATACTGATAAAAGGTGGAAAATTTTTGCAGTTTTTCACACATTATGCAGTTAGCACAGGTCTGCTAACTTTAATTCTTGCTACTGGCATTGGTCCTAACAAAATATCAGAAAATTAGAATTATGTACGTGAACTTTCGCAATTTTATGTTTTAAATGACTGGGCTGAGATTTTAGCTGCACCTCTGCATTTTATTGGAGGAGTGTGTGTGATGATAGTTTGTCATCTTTCCAGAGACTTTTTCTTGTAATTATTAATTTTGAAGAGATTAAATTGAATGTTGTATGCCTATTACTCACTCTTCATAGTGGTGAGATGATCAGAGAGTGTGAGTAAGTGTTACAGAAGGTTGTTTCCATGCGTACTGTGAACAGATTCTCATATACAAAATGTGTATTGTGTATGTATTTGTTTCATAAACTGCGGGAGCTGTTGAATATATATTGTGGCATTTATGCCCCACATTTATGAAAGACTTGCATGCTGTTGCCAATCTATAATGACTGTAAATTGTGAATTTGTGAGCACACAAATATAAATATATTTTGTTGATCTCTGAGAGTAATGTAATATTTTAAAACACACAACACAATACGTAGTTAATGGTTCAACATTTTACAATTCTGTTTTTTAGTAAGTTATTAATATTTATTGTGTTTGAAACTTAAGTCTATTCAATATGACTAATGGTTTCAGATATTCTTAAACATTACATTTTTTATTTTTATTTTATCTTGTTTTAAGTATTGTGTTCATTCTTTCACACAACATTTTAAAAAGAACATATTGTTATAATAGGTGACGTGTGTACTGTATTTAAATATTTGCTATAAATATTTAAAAATAACCAGTTGTACAGAGATTTTACTGTTAACATTTTACATTACGGTATTTGTATACAGTATTATAAAGTGTACGTACAAAACAGATCCAGGCTAAATCTACAATCCTGATTTGTTTATTTATCTGCAGGTTTCAGAAACATGTAGTTTTTAAGAGTATAGTATACAATAAAATATATTTGATAATAGTGTATAATATTGTTTATAATTTAAAACACGAACAAAATTATATTACAGAGCCTTTAAAAACCACATAATAACTACTTGCCATTGTTCCTCATTGAAGTGTACACAGATTCACAGATGTCACTACAAATTACAAAAAATATTTATGTTCCACATGTTAACATTGGCACTGTCTTTAATTTTAGGCCGTAAAGTATTAATTTGTACACGACACTATCGTACACTGGTTTTGAAATTTATCGGTAGGTTGTATAACGGTGCTATTAACGATTCATTGTTGTGATAACATTTTTTTCTGTACAGATAGTCTAATGAAATGCACATTCAATACATGTTCAGGTTCACGTTGAGTTCAGCTTTGTATTAAAATGAGCTTCACGTAAAATATATTGGCATATAAACCGGAATGTATAACCTCAGTTAATTTCTTCACCAACTGTATTTCTTTTGCTAGAGTGAAAAAAGTTAATGAAGTTTGAATTCATTTTCTTTTGTTGCCATCATAGAAATTTTGTAATAAAATTGGTCAGTAACAATTATTTATAAAGCTAGATAACAACATTTGACTGTTAGTTTGAGATTTGCATAATTTGTTGTTCAGCATCTTTGGTTCATATCAAAGTAAAAAATAAGTGTTTAAAGCTGAATCTGTAATTGGAGTTGAAGGCCCCAGCATAATTTATGAGTGTTAAATATAGCTATGTTTGTTTTGTTCAAGTGTTGGTCTCTAGTGTATATTTAATGCTATTTCTGGTCACAGTTTTAAATAAAATTTTTGTGAGAAAACCATATTAAAGTTCATGTGTTTTAAAATAGTCAGGTATGGTAGCTGTGTTAATCACCGAAATGTGACATTAGACACTAGCACGTTCTGGCGGCCTGTAACTGCAACTATCCTGAACGTTGGCGCACCCGGTAAGCCGCTGCCACAGCTTCTGTGCTGTATTACTAGACGGTACTGGGAGACAAGTACCGATGGTGCGGCTGGACACGTTGTTGTTGTTGGTGGTGGTAGTTGTCGTGGTCGTTGGTGGGGAACTGGGCTTGCCCGGTGATGGCTGTCTGTGTCCATTTGACTTTGTCCCAGGGAATGGGTGTTTCTTCTTCTGCCACCACGGCCACCGAAATGTCCTGAACAGTGTGTTCCTGAAGTCCTCTGAGAAGAAGCAGTAGATGTAGAATGTGATGGAGTAATTTGTGACTTCGAGGAGGTTTGCTACAGCCCGGAACACCTGATTCAAAAAAGCATAGCACAAAACTAGTAGTATATCTTATTTTTTTTTTAAGGTAAGGGCAAGGCTTGCCCTATCTTCTAATCAATATTTTAGAATTTAGTATATTTTACACATTTGTACTTAAAATTTAGTTGCATGCTTCCACTTGTGTGAATTTTCATTAATCATTGTAATAAGTTAAATTTTTAGTGTTGAACAATAAAAATAGTTCATGTGGTGTCATACACACTGTTAGGCCCTTTTCAATTGTAGTACTTATGGTCATAAAGTTGGCTGCTTAAACCAGAATGTTCTGCTAATTTAATTTCGTCATCATTTAACTGAATTGGGTGAAGGTAGCTTTACCTGCTCACACTACTTTCCAGAATAATCATAGGACTTTCGCATGGCTTTTATGCAAATAAAAATGTAAAATTGATTTTTTAAAAATGTGTGCTGATGTAGGAGGAGTAGGAGCCATGGAGTAAGGGTGCCCCCTTCATATTACAGTTCTTTAAATTTTGCCTACCTAAATCCTTTTCTGTAAGCATTGGAATAGTAGTTCTCAGCACTCGTAAGATAGTGTTTTTGTATGTACATAATTACCTTACTTAAGAGAAACTGAAAGTAATGGCTTTCGTACTGACAACTAAGAATAACAATGGTCCATTCCCAGGGCCTGTGGAGGGAAGTGCATATATTTAGGATGGAAATTCTTGTATGGAAACAGCCGTGGACACAAACACACATGGTGTGGTTATTTTCTTCTTAGGTACTCCTCTTTAAAATTGTGTCATTTCACTGCAGAATATCACATCAGATGATTGACCTTGTATAGGTCTGCTCCCCAGGTAGGAGAACTACCACTTTTATCACAGTGAACCTTGTTCAGGAATTGCCATCTGAAAAATATTTTTCTGTTCAATAAGCTCTTAATTATGTAAGTACCATATTTTATGTTTACCTATGAGGAATTCGACAATTTAAGAGGGTGTGGTAGATAAATAAGCACTAAATTCTTCAATTGAGATCTACCCTTTTTGACAGTCAATACAGAAGAACTACAAAACAGCAATCCTTGATAATTATATTTGCCAACTTTAGCAAACATTTACCAAGAATGATGCATTTGTTAAGCGTGATCTCTTACGCCACAATTAAATGTACGATATTTCAGCATCAGAGATTGTTCTTCAGATATACATTAATCGAGAAAAATTTTTGTTCAGAATTTTTGGCATAACTATTGTCTAAAATGGCTTTTTTTTTTGTTTTCTTTTTACAAATTGGCTTCGAGAAACCTGCAATTCTGAACTGATGTTTTTAACGCTGAA
The DNA here is from genome assembly GCA_003012365.1 of Medauroidea extradentata. Lineage (NCBI taxonomy): Eukaryota > Metazoa > Arthropoda > Insecta > Phasmatodea > Phasmatidae > Medauroidea > Medauroidea extradentata. The sequence goes on along the minus strand of PNEQ01063703.1, from coordinate 9,697 downwards.
TTATACACCATGCCCTCTTAAGGTCATGATCTGTCATTTATTTTAAACAACTGCAAATAACTAAAATATCTTTTAACTAAATGCTTTGAAAAAATTCGGGACTGTTAACAGTCATACGATACACAATTTTACCAGAGTGTTTTCTTCGTATAAGGCACTAGTAACAAGGAAACTTGCAGCACCCAAGAAATCATAACGATTGATATGTGCAAGTTATTGCATACGGTAGTACTGATTTCTAAATTCGAAACTTTATTGTATTTATTGTTAGGAATATTTTGCCTCGCACTCTTTCGGATTATCTGGAAGTTTGATTAGCGAGGTGCGGATAAGCGAGGTGCGGATAAACGAGGCACGGATAAACGAGGCATGGATTAGCGGGACTTCACAGTACGTAGCAACAGTCGCAGACATGCTGCATGAACTGACCTGGTAGGAGTATTGCGTGAGGTTCTGCTCGGACAGCGTCACGTTGAGGATGACCATGGGCGAGACGCAGACGAGGAAGAGGATAGAGGTGCTGCCGAGCAGGAGGATGAGGCGGCGCTCCTCGGCGAACTTGCGGTGGTCCTCGGGGTCGGAGGACGAGGTGGAGCGGCAGAGCGTCATCTTGCGGCGGCGGTCGCACGAGCGCCGGTACACGAGCATGATGCGCGTGTTAAGGCCGGCGAGCAGCAGCGTCGGCGCCACCTTGAACACCAGCTCGAGCAGCACCTTGTAGACGGAGTAGAAGAGCGAGTGCTGAAAGGTGAGGTTGCCGCGCCGGTAGTAGACTGCGCGGCCCGACGTCAGCGTGCAGCAGCGCAGCTCGGAGCGGAAGGCGGTCGGCAGGTAGGCGACGAATGTCAGCAGCGGGATGAGTGTGACGGTGAGGCTAGGAGGGCCCATGAGCGGCCGTATGGTGCCCGGGTGACACACCGACACGTACCTCTCCACTGTGAGCGCCAGCAACATCATCACGCCCACGCCTGCAACATTGCCACGACGAGGTCGTTACGAGACCGCTACACACTACTTTAACACGAGAAAAGGAACTGGGAGCAGAGGAAGTGGTCATGGCCTATGTCGAGAGAGAGAGAGATTTTGGTCTGCGCTTAATATCGAGGTCTTCACCGCTGGTGAGGGGTGACATGAGGTGAGTATGGAGCGGCGCCGGAATGAAAGCGTAGGGGAAACGGGAGATCCCCGAGAAAACCCGCCGACCAATGTCATAGTCCGGCACGGATCCCACAAGAGAAAATCCTGAGACAGACTCCGCCGGAAATGGCCTTTGTCAAGAAACCATCCCAAGGTTCGCCTAGACGGAGTTGTTTCGGAAAACCACAATAAACCGAACCGGGAATCGAACCCGTGAGCGGTGTTACCGTTGCGCCTCCTTTCTCTGTGGCATGCATTTAATGCAAGTATGAAGGGGATGATTTTTTTTCCTTGTATTTTGTGCAATTGAAAAATTAAATAGTTTTCGAGAGTCACAAATTATTCAAAAATGTTTTGAATCACGTAGCTATTGCATCAAATGTTACGTCAGAGTGATCAGTACCTGTCACTTAGGAATAATGGAACTTCAGCTTTTAATTTGGCCAAGAATTTCCTGTTATGTTTTAGGCAGAAGGCATAGCTGTGTGTATTGCGTTCGGATGGTAATTTACGGAGGTAAGAATGTACTAGATATGTGCTCACCTGCAGAAAAAAAAAAAAAAAATTTACTTCCTCTGGAAGGCTGCTAGTCAATAATTAGGTAATGTAGTGAAGGTGAAGCTCTTTACTTCAGAAATATTTTCATGATTTTTATGAATTCTACAACAAATGGGTAAAAAAAAGGGTGAATTGTGTTTTCGGACCATGATCTCTGTATACCATAGAACCTTGTTATAATGTTCCTATTTATAACATGTTCCTGGTTATAAGACTGCTTTCAATTTTTTCCAAGAGCAGGTTCATAATAGTAAATTGCCCGCTTATATTTTCCCACTTATAAATTAGACTTTTTTTGGGTCCTTTTAGAAATGTTATAACGTGGTTCTACTGTATACCATACCTGCTCAACTTCTAGACGACGAGATTACTAAGAGGAGTCCTCGACTGGCGCATGTACGGCGTTGCAACGTGTCACACGTATCCTTTTTTTTACGCGAAACCGCTTAACTTATTCGTATAATGTTTATTTACGGAAAGAACACACTTGTTTTTCTTCAAAAACTTTCAGCACACTTGTTAGAAACATGATTTTCGGGCCTCTCAAAATGGCTAAAAATTGGCATTTTTAGATTGCTGTAACTCCGAAAATATTACCTGAATTCGTAAAATACAAAGCAAGAGACGTGTTGGTCTTTACTTCATACTATTCAAAAATAAAATGTCACCGCATAGAGTCCCGTAGGAAAAATAAAACTACAAGGAAAACCTTGCACGCCAGCTTGGCGAGCTGCGAATAGAGGCGAAATGCTTCTCGTCAAGCGTGATACACTGGCTCATATCGTTACGCCGTTCCCACGTGTCAAAGATGGAAATTCGACACGGGCGAAGACTCCTCTTAAAAACAGGAAAATCAGTTTTCGAAATTCTGCTCTAATTAGGAAGGTGGCAGATGAGTGGAAAGTGTTTTCAGTGAATCGTTGATATATTTCGACCAAATTAGTAAATGGGACACCCATAAAAAATGTAAAAAAATTATGATATTAAGTTTATCAAAATTCGATCCTTGGGAGTGAAATGTGTATTCGACTGGGGCAAAATATTTTTATTAATGGTCCTGTTTTTCAAAACTAAAATGTAAGAATGTGGAAGTGAATAAAATTTTTAATTTTACTTATACGTAGCTCTGTTTTATCTACATAATATAATTACCATGTGTATATTTTAATAATTATAAGTAATATTTATATATTTTTAGTTATGTACTTGTGTTATTACAGATACACACTATCTAAATGTTATTTTTTTTTTTCAATTTTTTTTTAAATTATTTATTTCTCGATGAATACCGGTAAATTTTAGCTGGATGCTTTCAACTTCGTCATTCTTCGTAAATGTATTCTTCTATATATTTTTCAGAGTTACAAAACGTTCTTCAGTAGCCACTGCCGCGGGCGGTTCAGTATTTTTGGCCCCTGTGTCGGGAATTCGGCTCACGTCATGTCTGTGTGGTGTTCTTGAATCTTCTACGATTTTCGTGTTGTCTTGACTATTGAGTATTTTTGAATTATGGTGTTTTAGATTCTTGACTATCGTTGTTGGCCATTAAATTCATACAGAAAAAAAATGTTCGAGTTACGAGGACTTGAGTATTTGTTTGTGGTCAGTTGGAGAGAGATTGTAGTTCTTCTGCAACCTACGTCAATGATGGTTTTATTTTTGAGTGTCCGGTGCTACCGTACGGCACCTGTACCATGTCTCTTGCTCTACAGATGTTTCGCGAGTGCTAATTGGTTGCGGATTTTTGAGGTTTTTTGTATTATTTTATATTTTTCTAGGTTGAAACGTATTTCGGGATTTATAGTTGCGGATTTTCGAATATATTTATGGCTGTACAGACATTGGTGCCGAGTCCACGTGTCAAGTAGTTGCAGTGCAGAAGGGGAGAGATCGCGCATATTAGTTCTTCTGTAGCCACCTCCGTGTGCGGTACGGTTTTTTCTGATCCTGTGTCGGGAAGTTGGCACCCTGTGTGTTCGTGTTTGTTCTGGAATGTCTTCCCAGATTTGATTTTTGATGCTGTGTGAATATTATAGCTATGTTATTGATTACTGGTATAGCGTTTGGCCGTGGGTGATAGACGTAGGCCATTATTAACGAAAAAATAATCCGTGCGGGGCAGTTACGATGTTGTTGGTTGTCGGCGGGGGTTTGGTGCTATCGAGTGTGTGAGCTGGGTAAGAAACCGTCAGGACGTTACCTGAAGTGAAGTCGACCCCGACTTGTTGACGCAGTGACAGGCATCCACATCGTGACGCCATGGACACCAACACAGGACGGCGCGCAGTCGTTGAATTGGGAGCGAAGCGAGAGAGACTGTTCGCTGAAACTACTAATGGCGAGGTAGGTTGTTTCTCGAATTCTCATGGGTTTTATTCCCCACACGGTAATCTAAGAAAAGCCATTTTTAGCAATTTTAAGAGATTAAAAAAATACTTTTGTCTAGTAATAAGCGTACCTAATTTGCAAACTTATTCGCGACATAGTTTGTAGGGCGTGTTCTTCTCGTGGGTTGCGTATATAATGCACGTTTGTTGGGGGTAGTTTCTTAAAATAAGTTTTTGTTTATTATCTTACGTTAATTCTTAAAAACGTAGGAAATTGATAACACGTTAACAATTATTTTAAGTAAATATTTGTTTACACGTCTTTCCCGTTTTGATCTGTGTAATCGTAGTTAGAGATAAACTATTCACTGATTCCACTCTCGCATAAGTAAATATAGATAACACTTCGCTCACTTAAACTTAAAGTATTCTGTTACGTAATGCGTTATGTCTCTATTGGTGTCGTGAAAATAAGTTACCGTAAAACGGGGTAGCTTGCAAACACGCTGGGTAACTTGGAACACTTTCTCGATAGTTTTCATTTTCTCTGCAAGTCTACAGAAAGTAATATTTAATGTATTTTCGTGCAGACATTCATTGTTTGTATTTTTTAAATGATTTGTTTTTATTAAATGCTGTTTCCAGGAAAAATAAATAAGTATTTTAGTGTGTTCCAAGTTACCGTATGTGTAGCAAGTTATCCCGTTTTACGATATATGTAAGCAAACATAAAATCAATAAATCTTAGGAACTACTGCCAAGGTCGTTCAAGTGAGGAAAAATCATAATTTTATATTTGAATGAAACAGTGTTAGTTTTGTGCAAGTTACTTGCGAGTACATTTTCTTCTTATAAAAAAAAATTACCTCTGCCAGTTTTCCCATAATGGCATTTCAAAGTCAAAATGTGCATGTTTTTAGTTCCTACCCCCGCCCCCCCCCCCCGAAAACTAATAACCATAATGAAATGAAAAAAAAAATCGCAGTAAAAGGTACATGTCACGGGCTATGGCTTTAAGCATATAACAATTCAATACAAAATATTTTTGTATTTAAAAGAATTATTAATTAAAAGTTGCAAAAAAATTCAAATTTCAGAAAAAAATACAAATAATGGTTTGAATGCATTCCTATATACTTCAAGCCTTAGCACGGAAAATAGTTTTCTGGGTTGGGAGGGGGGGGGGGGGTGTATGAACTAAGAACATACAAGTTTTGACTTTGAAATGCCGTTATGGGAAATCTGGCTGAGCTATTTTTTTTGTAAGAGGGTAATTCACTTCCAAGTAACGGCTCAAAAACAAACACTGTTTTGTGCAAATATAAAATCATGATTTTTCCTCGCTTGAACATCCTTAAGGACGTTTACACGTAAAAATTCAAAATGTTATATTTGTGCCAAACATTGGTCAACTTTTACACATCAGATGACATGTCATTTCCCCAAATAAAAAAATAATAATTAGGTCCCATAGTTTTAGCATAATCACCTATCAAAGTCGCAAAGTGGCAGTTGCGGTGTAGCCAAAATAATAAAAAATAATTAACTTGCAGAAACAAGATGGTTCATTTTAATTCTTAATGATGTGAGCTACTTCAAGACACTTTTGTGAATACAAAAAGATACGTTTTTTTATTTTTAAAAAATTGATGAAAGTGAGTAAATTTTTGCATAACTTTGACTTTTGCCTACTACTGAAATTTTTAAAACTAAATTTTGTCAATCATGTCATATAATGCATTGATGCACTGACTATCAGTTACTGTAATTTTGAATTTATTAGTTAATTACTTTTTTTTTTATTTTAGCTACACCATACTGGTCATTGTGTGACTTTGGTGAGTGATTATGCAAAAACTATGGGGCCTAATTTTTTTTTATTTTGGGGAATGACGTGTTATCTGATGTGCAAAAGTTGAACAGTGTTTGGCACAAATAAAAAAAAAATTAAATTTTACGTGTTCAACGCCCTTAAGTAGTTTCATCAGAAATGTAAAATACCTTGGTTGCGTCGCATTTCAATCGCAGGTAGGGAGATGCTCCATTGAGAACGCCGTCGCCTGCCTGGGGTAGTTTCTGCGCATTATGTTGGAATCACAGTGGTACGATAGACGCGACGCGAATAAAAATGTCTGCCAGTCACAGTCGAGGTGGACGTACTGATGTCACAGAAGCCTCTGCGCTGGTTGGCTGACATCTTTTGTTATTCGCGCAGCTTCTGTCGCGTAATTGTGATTCCACTATTAGAGACTCGGATTGCGTTATGTTTATCGAGATAATATAAAACATTCTCTAGACAGTGGATATGGATAACACAACGCTTATTTCATTTCCGATTCATTACTTCATTGACCGGTCCAGTACCACCATAACAATTACTAATATATCCTATATGTATTACGAGAAACGTATTGACTATTATGCTACGTATGGTATGTATGCATTGTTCCGCAAATATTAATACAAATGTAACAAAAGCTTAATAATATTCTCAAGTAAAAAAACGTAACATAAACCCAATGAATTTGTCGACATCATGGTACACTATTGCGCTGCCCAGTTTGGTAACGACGGTTGATATGTTACGAGAAAATAATTTCTGAAATACGGTTGGTTACATTTATTTAGAACGCATAAACTGCTGAGTAACATGAGTTGCAAACAACAAACTTGTTTTATGTATCTGTTAACCTACTTCTGTAAGATTGTATTTTGAAGCGTGTTTATGCGTGCATGCATGCAGCCACAGTAACGCCAACTTTTCATACATACATTTTTGCGTTTTGACATTGGCAGGTTTGCACTGGGCGAAAAAAGTTTCGTTTTATAATCTTCAGCGTTTTCTCTTGGATACTTACGTGAAACATTTTCGGGAGTGACGTCAGAGTACGTTGTCCCGTATAACCGAGTTTGAGTATACCAGTGTGTTGCATGCATGGTCTATCATCGCTCTGACAAGTAGTGTTGTCTACTTAATTATTCTGCGCCTATGTAGCAGGCCTTTCGAGAATCTGACACTTACAGCAGATATTAGAGGGATAATTTGACCCCTCTGAACCACTTGTTCCGCCTCCCATGCCTTGCGGTAATGTGATAATGTAGGTCTAACTACCACGCGAGGTCCATAAAAATTGTAGCAAAAACGGGAGCCAAGGAGGACATAGTGTCTCTGGAAAGTTACAATGTATCTTGACCTACTGACCACTCCTAACTCTAAACCATTTTATTATAAACTGTTTTCAGTTGTCTCTTGTGCACGAATTACTAAGTTTTTGGTCTAATATAAGTATTTTTTTAAGGATAACCTATTTCGAAAACGATTTGATCAAATGGTGGGGGAAAAAACCCGTAGACATAGCACGGCGTAAATCATGTAAAATCTAGCGTGCAATCAGTAAGGTATTATAGGTGGGGGGGATTTTACAACCTGGAAAATTTAATACAGGAATGCCAATCACCCCTTTAAAACGGGGGAGGGAGGGGGATCTGTCGCAAGGATTTTTTTTTGTTTCAAGTTCCAAAATTGTGCTATTCAATCAGCTTTGGTATCTAAACTTTGAATATACGGCTGTTATGACTATTTTAGACAATACTTGTTTAACGTTTTACTATTTATTTGGGGCTATGACATAGGGGTTGATAAGAACTAGCGAATATTCACTGAATTGCCAGTGGTATTCCACTGATTCTGTCCGTCGAAACTGCTCCATCTGGAATCTGTGAAAACCAGTGGAATATTTGTTGATATTCTCTATTTCTTATTTCGAGTGTGTGCGGCTTACCCAGGCAGGCGTTCCCCAGGAATAGCTCGAGATGAGCGTGGTAGAAGCCTTGCAGCATGTTGGTCCAGCGGCCAGACTCCTGGTGCACCAGTACTCGTAGCCCAAACGGGATGGCCAGCAAGATGGCGAGCAGCGCCGCTGCGGAGTAGCCTGCAACACCATCGTAACAAATACCTCACCAAGGGCATATTTAAAGAGTCACATTAGGTGGTTATTTCAAGAGGGCACGATATTAGTGCTAAAAGCATCAATTTAAAATTGTAAGTTTCTCGAAGCCGACTTCTTAGGCAATAGGTTTTATCAACATTCTAAACAAATTTTTTTTCTCGAATAACGTATTTCTGAAGAACAATCTCTGACGTCGAAATCTCATACATGTTACTATGGCGGAACAGATTACGCTTAACAAATGGGTAAGTATTTGCTCAGTAAGTTGGTTGATATCGTTATCTAGGTTTATTGTTTTGTTGTTTTTACACATTGACTTAAAAAAAAACGTGTACATTATAATATTTTTTTAGCGTTTATTTCTTTATTTCAAACATTTAAGTCATTTACTGAGGTTAGGTAGGTTTGTTCGGTTATGTCACCACATTTGCTCAATCACCAGGTTAAATCTTGAAAGCCTGCAAGCGAATCAGGGTCTCGTTTCGTACTGTCTGCTTGATAGCTGTTCTCAGGTTACTATTTGAACGCTGACACGCCTAGAGCTACGGTAACTTCGATATACCGGAATGTTTCAGTAATACTCTTACAAGCTTGGAGGGTGGGTTCCTTACACCAAAAGTAGTCTATACAGACATAGGTTAGTAAAGCCTTAGTTTTTGAGATATTAATGAAAGCTCAGTTCAGTGTGTTACAAGGTAACCAGTGGTAAAATTAATATTGCTAGGTTCAGTTGTTATGGATACAAGTATCCCGATGCCCTCATTTGTTCCCTGTATGGCGGATGTGGGAATAGATTTTATAGGATGCGACAGTGCTGATACGACATGCATGTGTGTATGTGTGCGTGTGTGTGTGTGTGTGTGTGTGTGTGTGTGCAAGCAAGCAAGATGATGTCATTTCGAACGTTTACCGTGAGATTCTGAGTTTATGACAGTTTCACAGATGCTAATATCAGAAACTCACGGCAAATGTTCTAAATGACATCCTCTTGTTTCCTCACACACATGCACACGTCGGATCATGCACTGTCGCATCCTGTCAAATACTCCCTCATCCGCCATGGAGGATACAAATGAGGGTATCGGCATACTAGTATCCATAACATAATTCATTTATCTAACAACATTAATATTACTACTGGTTCCCTTGTAACACACTGCAATAAACTTTCATTAATAACCCAAAAAGTAAGGATTTATGAACCTAGGATTATATGGACTTATTTTCTTGTTTTGGTGTAATGAACCCACCATCCAAATTCGTGAAAGTATTTCTGAAACATAATGTATTCTATGGTCACGTTAACACCAATAACGAATTCTTTACTGTCACTTCTGGGATAAAATATAACATATATCAATAGTTACGTGGCCATTTTATAAAGAATATTGATGACATAATTTTCGTTTTGCACTTTGTCAACTTTGCAGTATACAAAATATCATATACATATTATGCCGTAATATTAGTCTCTTAAAGTATAAATTAAAAAAAACTAATTTAATTTTTGTCACATTTACAAGTCGTTAACGGGCCTTGGTCCCCTAGAGTTTTGGGAAAATCCGCGTGACGGCGCCACAGGTACCATCCTCTAGTCCATGTCTCTGTCTCCCTCCCGAGTTTCCGCTCTCGCTCAGTTATGAGAGGAATTCCATAGCGCGATAAGATCTCCAGCAGAGCACTACTCCGTCCTAACAACCTAGTGCGTCTGGTGACTGCTGCAAT
>PNEQ01063692.1:0-17851 GCA_003012365.1 Medauroidea extradentata | reverse complement strand
ATCCAGTAATTATTAAAAATAAAGTCATGACTGAAGTGTCAAATACCTTGACCAAACCCTTAAAACCATTGACCAATGAATTTTTGTCTGTGAATAATTTTAACCATGATTCACCTACACGAGACAAGTGCAATGTATGAATAAACAAACAATAACTATCCATACACTGTTCAATTCATTTCAATCAGTTTCTTGGCCACCAAAGCTATGCACATTTTACCAGTGACATAACTCCACTGGTGGTAAGATCACATTGCACTCTGTTAACACAATCTCGTTGCATAACAAAATTTTTTGCACAGGGAAAAATCTGTTGAGATTTTGTATTTATTCCATGAAATAGCAAGTCCTGGGAAAAAAAGAGAGAGGAACCAATTTCCCTGCAGGCAATTTTTGATATTTGATGGTGAGAGAGATTACGAAAATCTTTATTGCAGTGTTTTACTTGACAGGTAACTAAGAACTGTGGCAAATATGTATCAAAGCAATACTTATTGGATACATTGTCATGCATCATAGAACAGAAAACATGTAGATATAAATTTTATTGACAGCATGGTCAGTTCAGTTACACCACTGACATCATCCTGCGTGTCTCCTCTCCTACTCTAATACAAACTAATTTTTTTTGCACATGCTGCTTTACAAAAAGTTTAGCAACACAATTGTGTTAAATAATTTTTTTGTGAGGTCAATTTGAATTTACAGCAGAAAGAAGTGTACTACACCCATCTTTTGTGTGGGGACAGAGTCCCTCGGCACCTATATTTACAAGTGTAACATGTCTTCCAACAGTGGTGTAACCAGATGGAGGGTAAAGAATCCTTTTAAGCTTTTGAATGTATGTATTTTAACAAATTTTTCCGTATAAGTCCTTTAGGTGTTATAACAGCAGTATTTTTATTGCTAAACCCATAATTTTTAGCTATATGATAATGAAAAGTTTGCCCCTCATAGTGAAACTTGAATTCGTTATCTGCTTACACACAGCAGCTTCTCTGTAGTTCAGGACTGGCCAACAAAAAGTATACAATATATTAAATAGACAAACTAATCGATAAGTACTATGTAGTATGTGAACCAGACAGTAACAGGACCTTCAGTTATTCACTACAGATTTTAAATGTTGTATTTGGGTTACAACTAAGGTGGGAATCAAGTATTTACATGTACACTTATGCACTATTAAAAAAACACTATACACATATTTTGTATATATATATATATATCACTGTTTATTTTTCGATACACATTTTATGTACACTTTTACTTTCTCCTGTTTTTATGAAATCGCTACAGCATCCTCTTCAGAAATCACAGCTGCTTGTTTCCTGTTAAAGATATGCACACATTAAAATACTGAACTACATATAATACTAAACAATCTACATCAACATTTTTCGCAGTTTTGTTTTACATCGACAGATGACAGCAAAATATGTGGTGGCTGAAATACAAGTTAAGGTATGTCTGTAACCAATTCATTACCAGTACATTACAAACATTATTATTCCACAGTAAAAAATAAAATGCCACCATTATAAACGGCATACTCTAAATACGGGCTTTCTTTGGAACCACTCATAGTAAATACAATTTTCATTAGATTCAGGTAGTTCAGAAACTGTAAAACATGTTATTTGCATCATTGAGTTTGAGGCAAATTCCTCCCCCTTCCTTAATTAAGTAAATGTTATGGTCAAAAACCCTTTCGAAATAGCCTGCTTATCTCCTTTGTTTATACTATACTATGCTAGTCAATGATAATTTTCTATACTAAAGGTTATAGAAAAAAAGGTATATCAGAGTATAGTTTGCAATGCCTTAGGAATGCTAATGGAGGCTTAAATATCAACATGCTGAAACAATAAGTACCTTTTTTTTCATATTAATGCTCATTTACACTAACCCTGATGCAATCGCGCATCCATTCAAAATGTGTCTTCGTCTGTGTATATTGTAACGTGAAATTTTAGGGATTTATTTAAAATAAGTAATTGTAGATTGAAAATTCAATTTGAAAATAAAAGAAGGCGAAGTGAATTGAGACGGAATCTGTTCTCTGAGGGCGGAGCTTTGAAAGATGCTCGACACTGATTGACCCGGGACACCCTCTCGTGACCACTGGACTGGGAGGGTGGCTTGCCGCCAAGACAGGGAAGAGTCGTGACGGGGAAAGTGGGTCGAGACATTTGGCCGCGGACGTCGAGGGAGAACGAAGGTCTCCAATTTTCAACTATTTGTTTCGGATATCAGGGGCGGCTGTAGGCACCCCATGATATCATTCGTCGCAAATAATATTGATGGATAGTGAAACTGAAAACAAAGACGGGCGGCAGTAGGCACCCAGAGTTTGTGACGTTTATTTTTTTGAAAGAATAAAAATCAGTACTTTATTGCACGCACTACGAGAGCAGTTCACGATAAATTCACTGAGCCAGGAAACTAACATTCAGTCTTTTTTTTTATTGCCGAGATAAACCCCGTGTTACCTGTGTGGTACTTACGAGGAATGTCATAATATTTGTGTTCTCTTCAAGAAGTACCTACCTGTTACGTACTTTACAATCTGTTTTACTCCAATAACAATGTAGCCTAGCTGCCCAAACCTTTGTTATCTTTCTTTGACTTTTATTTATTCACAGTAAATGTTAATTTCCGGCATGGTTATTATAAATTTATTCTGTAACACAATAAACTTGAGCATTTACTGTACAGCCCCTCTATTGTTTTTGTTAGGAGCATACCATTTTAGTAAATTTTCATGACTTATTCTCTTTAAGAATATTCTTTAAAAATTTCATGGCCCCAAAAACTATGCATGTACGAGTGAAGTGTTTGTACAAAACTAAGTGCAATACGAGCAGGGTTTAAGTATATTTTAATGAACATAAGTAATTTTGTTTTGGTAACAACTTTGCCCCCTTAATTTGTAAATGTGCTACTTGTAACAGACGTAGAATGTTTACAAATCCTCATATTGTAGGTACTCAAAAGAGCATGCTCTTTCTGCTTCTGCTTTTGACGAAGAGCAGAGTAGTAATTAAGATTTATAGCAGACAAAAGCGCACCAAGTATGGTGTTATTTTTTTGTCGGGCGAGGCTTATCCAATATGTTTGGTTATGTACTAAGGACTGTTTTGCTATTTTATAAAAACTTATTCAAAAATAAAATTCGCCATGTTACATTTTATTTGTTACAAACTAATTTAAAAGTTAATAATAAGGCATTGTTTTCTCTTGAGGTAGGAGTAAGCCCTACTGTACATGATTGTAATTATTGAAAAATTAACACTTTTTGTCAGGCAAAAACTATTATATAGGCCTACATTAATGTACATAGTAAAAAATCGCAAATATAAGAAAAAAATTATGTGGCCAAAGATTTCAAAGTAAGTAAAACAAAACATCAACAATCATTAATTCACATGTTTCATCAGCTGTAGTTTGGAAACAACCATTATACGTTCGGTTGGTTGCAGAAAAGAGCAGTACACTTTCTGCTCTTTCTTGCTATTTTTCTACTACTAGAAAATCTTAACATGCTCTCGAGAGCAGAAAGCTCAGGTCACTCGAACAAATCTTAGGTTACAAACATATAATTAGGTCAGGGTAGGTTACCTAACCTAAAATAAACTAACAAAAAATTTACGTAGGGCTTTAAGAGACATTAGAAGTAGTCCTACAAAATAAATTTGTTATGTTACCTAACCTAAACTTACCTAACTTAATAATTTTGTTACGTAGGACTACTAATGTCTCTTAAAATATTTTTAATTAGTAAAATATATGTCTAAAATAAATAGTTTGGCAGTACACGAAGAGTAGTGATTATTAATATTTACCCACAAAAATTTTTTGTCACAAACATATAACTTAGTCAATTAAATCGATATTCTGTTGGTCTGGGAAATAAGAGCAGCTGACCTGGAAAAGTCAGGGAATTTTTTTTACATGTTTTGCTAGCCACCCTGATATGACATCTAGTACCAGATAAAATAACTTTTACAACTCTTTATACATTAGGTATTCGGATGACTCACTTCTTGACACGGTAATATACTGGTTTTATGATTGGACTTGTGCATTGTGTAACTTGCTGGGCGGTGTCACCGTTCCAAGAGTTTTCTCGATCTTCATGCCTATCACATTCACACTAATAAGGTTCTCATGACTTTGCGTGTTAATACGTATGTACTTGCCCAAATACCACCATTCCATGCATGATGTGATATGTTCAAGCATCTGTCCGCCACCCCAAGTAGCGAACATTCCGGACACCCCTTTCTTTACGTAGCTCATTTTGTTTTTTACATGTTGACAACCAAAACTACCCATAGAAACAATGCAAAAACATAGAATTCTACTAAAGAGACCCACACATTTTAAAGTGCCACCAATTGCACACTGTTGACAAAACATTGTGTAGACATTCCCGTGATATTCATCATACTTAAATTGAAACTAGAAACTACAAAAAAATTACAATACAAAAAAAATAAAACTCGATAGATATTCATGCAGGAGTCCATAGTGTACAGTATATGACTAGACACCAAACCTTTCTCTGACTTTTCAGAATGTGGACACATTGTAAGAGCCGCGGCTCTAAAGAAACGGCCATGGCGATGTGCCCCCCTTCCCCGGCCAAGATAAAATTAAAAAAACAATTCCTATCTGGAGTTTACTAGAACAACTTGTTATTAGCAAAAGATTAACTTCAATACTTTAAATAGAAACCCGCGGCACCCCCTAGCAGCTGAGAGGGATATCATCATTGATGATAGAAGGCAGTGCAGCCTGTGATTTTCTGGCTGAGCTAGCACTACTGTGAATTGGTCAAACATTAAACCACAGTCACCTAGTAGCTGCAGTTGTTAGTAGAACTAGTTCAGTCGACCTGCCTTATCCGCGGACTTAGCATCCGCGGTTTTCACCCACCACTGTAAAAAAACCTTGAAAGATAAATGTGAAATGCTTGAGAATTTGGATTTTCCCGTGCACTGCTCAGACTAAGAGTGCACCACTCACCACAGCATACGTGCAAAAGCAGCTGCTGCCTGCTAGTCTCGCGAGTCTAAGGTCGTCAGCCAGCTGAGCTACAGTTAATGCTTCAAGTGCACATGTACTGTGTGCAGTTTACTCATTCAGTGGGCTGCTGCTGAGTAATACCTCTAAAAGAAAGGCTGAAGTGGTCATTTTAAGAGACGAGAGATCACAAAGAAAGTTCTTAGTTTGAGTGACGAAATAAAAATTCTAGATTTAACAAGTTGTATGTCTGCTGCAGAAGTAACTTAGGCTGCATGTACGATAAAAATCGCGCATAGCAACGAGCATATAAGAAGAGTGTTTCAACATAATGTTAAAAACTGAGCACCTTATATGTTCACAGTAATTTACGTGTTACAGTGGTGACTTAATAAAAAAATATACTGTAAACTTTGTCTTAAATTTCCACGTTTACACTGGCGTAAAATAGTTTATTGATAGGCCTACATGTGAAAAAGTTGCACCAAGTTAATTTTAGTTTTAAGTAAAGATAGGTACCTAATTAAGGTCAAAATTTATAATGTTAATACTGTATTTCAAATTCATCACTTTTTTCTTTATAAAACAACTGTACTGTAAGTTTCATGTGTACATAGTAATCCATTTTGCAAATTGAATAATTTTAAGTTTTAATGTTGGTTAACAACTGTTTGTGTACCTTTCAAATGTATTAAAACAATTGTGGAAATTTTAATTCTATTTCAATCGTAATTGTTTACATAAAACATATTGCAAGGACTGTGCGCACATAATTTTCATAAAAAAAAAAAAAATATGATAGGAAAAGGGCCTGGGAGCCTAACCTTATTTTTTCCATATGTTTCTGGGCTCGGTATTTGCGATTTCACAATTCGCAAGAATTTTTAAGGGCCTAACCTTCTCAAATACAGAAGGGGATTACAGTATAGATAAAAAGGGACATTATCGCCACAATTACTGCTACTTCATTAACTGCTAATATGATGAAAAAACATTTCCACCAAAAAAAAAGCCAATGGTCCATCCACCAGAAATGACGTAACGATGTAAACAGATTGACAAATTCGCCAATGCATTTTTACCATGCCCGATGTACCAGTCATTGGAATTTGCCGTAAACTTGAATAAGAAATAAGACATAATTGTGATTTGTCCACTAGTGGAGCAAAAGTAACTCA
The DNA here is from genome assembly GCA_003012365.1 of Medauroidea extradentata. Taxonomy (NCBI): domain Eukaryota; kingdom Metazoa; phylum Arthropoda; class Insecta; order Phasmatodea; family Phasmatidae; genus Medauroidea; species Medauroidea extradentata. The sequence goes on along the minus strand of PNEQ01063692.1, from coordinate 11,645 downwards.
TTTTCCACAAAAAAAAAAGCACGACAGCTTAGAAGGTGAAATGTTGAGAATTGTTGCATGTACGAAAGGGCAGTGATAGTGAAAATACAAGGTTATACTGATATGGTGTCATTACGCCAGAATGAACAATACCGTAGACTACGTCAACAGGTCAACAAAAAAATTAATAGTTGATCGATAAAATTTTCCTTGTCTTGAGTTTTAAAACATTTCTCAAATTTGCATACTTTTTAAAATTCTTTCCAGCGCAAAAACACAGTCATCAAAAGTCGCGCACATCAAATTCAAACCATGTTCTTAATTAAGCTGGAATGTGATACATACAATCATAACACACATTCATTATAAAATATGCCTGAAACTGCTTACTTCTTACCGTTCCACGTTATCAAATATAGTTTTTAAGCCAATCGTCGTATTGTTATATGAATTGACATGCCTGTTAACATACGTATTGTACATATATTTGCACGACTTTCTGACCACTCAGTGATATTGACGTGATTCCATATGCCTCCTATATAGTGCTGCTAGAGGTTGACATCACATGTCAATGCTTGTTTATTTACATTGGGTGTATTTACATCGCCTTCACTGATTTTTTAGGTGGTGGCTCTGATGTAAACATATCATCCACCAGATTGGTCCAAAACTGGACTTTTCGAGAAAAAACAGGTTCACCAGACGAGACTCGATGACTTTCCAAAAACACCCAATGCTTTTAAATTCAGTCAAAGGCTACTATACAAGATGAACAGACATGTTAAAACTACATTGATGCATGCCTGAAAATACCTGAAAAATTTTAATGAATATTATTCTGTAGCATTTCGCTATCAGAAATAGTATTTTAGTAATTTTGTAATTAGTATTTTGATTTTTTTTTCTCATGTTAGAAACAAGGACATTAATTTCTGTAATTTTTTTAATTAATTTTTTTTTTTTGCTTATAGATGTAATTGTAGGTACCCAGTAGGGTTAGTTAGGAAATGCCCTGGTAGAGTAGGTATAGGTGAGTTTAGTTTTATTAAATTTTTTTCCAATGAATCGTTTATACAGCCCGAACTGGCGGGATGTCGTCATGATTTTAAATTCAGTGAGACCACGAACACCAATTCTAATAAATATATTTAAGAATATTTTGAACTACGAACCGTAAGGGAATTTAAAAGATGTGGAAAATGCCTTCGTTTATCACACACACATGCATATATATATATATATATATATATATATATATATATATATATATATATATATATATATATATATACATACACATATACACACACATATACACACACATTCATACAGGATATCAAGAAGCGAACGCAAAAAAATCACACGATGCTAATAATCCTGGAATAAAATGAAGACGAAAATGTTTGTGGCAAAATGTTGTATGATAACATTTTACTTTCGTAATGTGACAATATAGCACTGTAATCAGTTCCTTCTTGCGCTCCGCAGATATCTTACGTATCGTACTTATCTTACTAATACTGTTCTGACCTACATATTTTTAGTGCAGGTTAAAATCCTGAGCAGTCCAAACACGATTCTACGTTTATTTGATGTAACGTATACGAAATGATACCTTGTCGTGGATGACATGAGGGAACTATCTCCATACAATGTTGCCATATTGCGCACATAAAATGTTGATGTACGACATTTTACCACTGAAACATATATTCTTCTCCAATCTTCAATTCAGCTTAGATTCCCGTGGTGTGCTAATTTTGTATTTGTTTCTGGTCACTCAGTATTTATATTTGGTTTGTATGTATGTATATGTATGTATGTGTGTATGTATATGTATGTGTCTATGTATATATTAATGCATGCATGTATCTTAAATTCCACATCTAAGTAGGCCTTGTCAATTACCATAGTTGATGAAATCAATTATTTCGCCTCCATCTTTGACGAAAACGTAAACCCCAGCATCACATAAAGCTGATAAAAACTGTATGTAATTAATTGATGGATATGCGGTATTTATAAAAAAATAGGAAAATATACATTTGACTCTATTTATGTATCTACTTGAGATACAAAACAAGAAGTTATCAGCATAACTGATAAGCCTACTTACTTCAAAGTGGGTGCAAATTAACCCTGATTGTTAACATCGTTTACGTAATCTGGGAATATAAAAAAATTATATTAACTAAGCCATATGATAAACGAAATATAAAATAGATAAGTCAACTTATTAATTAATATACTCGTGCCCAGTTTGATTAAAAAACCAAAAAATATTTATTCTAGATATCTTACGTATCTAACATACGTGTGTTTTCTAACAAACAGAAATACTAAAAAATTTGTCAGCGAGAAACTTTTTTGTTATTGAAGTTATATGGGTATGAAAGCGAGAAAGTTGTTCATAATTACCGAAATATATTTTTAAAAGAGCCCCACCGCAATAGCTTTAACCGTTCTCTTGTTTATAGCTGTGAAATGTTTGACGTATTATTGTCATGCGCTCACACGCGCCCGCCTAAAAATGTTCCGTTATCTTTGCTGACTATGAGTTTATGTCTGGAAAGGTTACTAAATGGAATACCTGCTTTGTTTAGTCAGCAGTTTTCTTCGTCCCGTCTCCTTAACTGGTTCGCGAGTAAAACTACATGGTCTCATATCAGTGGAGTTTGTGATTGTTTTTTATTTTTAAAGTAATATAAAATGTCTCTAATATCATATTTGTAAGCATGATTTTATTCAAATTGTAATATCAATTTTAAAAATTTTAAGCCAAAATATTTTTAAACTCGAAATTCTGATGTAGATCATCTCCCGAACTTTGTAATGCTGCTGCGATCTGGCTACAGTGCGCGCTATAAGACCTGTATTGCAATGTAAGGTTGGGACGCTCTAGCTGCACAACTAAGACTAGGTGTAGGGCTCTGTTACTCAAGAACCAATTTCGTCATTTTAGTAGCCTGTATGCCTATAGTTTGTTCATGCTGAAATGCACTTATTTTGTACATCTGCCTTTACAAAAATTGTTTTCTTGCTATCGGTAACATGTAGACATTATCAGTTAAGCTCTACTCATCGGCTACTTAAATTAAATAATAAGACAATGAGATAGTAAATCACATGGAAAAGCTACAAACTTTACAATAAATTAAAGAAACAATATATAAACCATAAAGATGTTGGAAACAGAAAATAACTAAAACGAATTGGACGGTAAAACGACGACACAGACGATCACAAAGGGAAAGAAACCAGATGAGCACAGACAACACGTTAATGACAACACAGATGAACACAGCTAACTTTTAGTACAACATATGCTACATTTCGAAAACTGATGTGTGTTTCCGTATTCAGGAACAAAAACAATAAAAACAGTCTGTGGAACATTTTTTACGACAGCATTACTGAATTTGTTCTGTCAGCTAGTTAGTTATTTGTGCAGACAAAATATGTGAAGAAATATCAAATGTCTGAAGTAATAGTACTGATAATATGTGTAACAATGGTACTCATAATATGTGTAGTAATAGGTTTAACGTTGATAATACACTTAAATAACGATGTCTTTGGATGCTTATAAAAATTATTAATATTTGATTAAGTAATTTTTTTATAAAGTGTACATAATAAAATTTGGAGCGTTAGTAGCATACTCCTAGTTTTAAACAATTTCACATCAGTTAACCGACTTATCTATCAATATCTTTCATAGGTAAAAAGTTATGCCGACGCAGATCGAGGATCCGGAAGCAATAACTTTCTTTATATAGCAACGATCTAGAAAGCACTTACCTGTCATATTTTAATATGAATTTTATATTGGTAATATTAAATAACTTTTTAGAAAGTTTTAGTGTGTTTCTTAGCATTAAAATGGTTATTTTAAAATATGCAAGTGTTTCTACTGCAATATCAAATTGATTTTCATGAAATGACTCCTTTAAATAGTTTCAATGACATAAATCATTACACTTAGGCCTATAACTTTCCAAGAGTTCCAAAAGTATTTAGACTGCCCCATGACGTCCAGTTCAACCTATTTAATCGAAGAAGATTGTTCTAAACACTGACTATTCTTAGCTACTAATGTCGAAATTATTCTACTTACCGAAATGAAATAGCCTAATTCCATTGTACAAATGTACAGTTGCGAAATTATTCACCACATGCTTACACATTTTAAAATTATGTTTACCGAATGCTACCCTGAAATTTTATAAATTTATTCTTTCTTAATATGTTGGACATAAAGATTTAGTGATTTAAAATGATGCAAAATTGCATTCGGTTTAGTTTTCACAAAACTGTCGCCGATGAATTAATCTACAAATATCTCGTCCATTTAAATCAGATTTAAGTTTCATTGTACGTATTTAAGTACCTCATTGTACCGATGTTGCATAAGTCTACTAAGAATTTCCATTCTGTACTTAATTCACAAGACATTTTGGCAATAAAAAAACATTTTTGATGGTTGTTAGGGCTAAGGCATAAAAAGGTTTTTGTAATGTTATACTCTGTAACGCGAAAGCACAGACGCTACAACTTTATTTTTTATTTTATTGATTTTCCTTTGTTTTTTATGCAATTTAGTGTCAAATGTAATCAGCAGAGTATGGAATCCATAATACATACCATAAGAGAAATATTATTCAGTAAATACTCTTAATTAAAATCATGGCATTAAAAAAAATAGACGATCTCAGTATGGTAACAAATTTACTGTTTTTTTTTTTTAATTTCTGATAAGAGTTGCAAATTTCTGAAAAATTACTGTATTCTATGTAATGATAGATGTTCGTGGGGGCTATAGACGAAAGATGATCATTTATGAACAATATTAAAATTAATAAATTTTTATATTATTATCTACCTCCAGAGTTCAAGAAAAAGTGGTAAATGCTGGCCATGGGTGTACCTCAGAATTAGTATTAATTTCAATCAATATTAGTAAATATGTGGATTTGACATTAATCCTAACCTCAACATGCCTCTGTGTTGAAAAAAAATGGCCGCCATTTTATAACTATTCGCCGAATAAGAGGCTATTGGCTCGTCTGAGCACCAAATAGTTTATTCAGTGAAAAGGCACCCAAATAGCACTATTCGGGAGTCGTAATGCGCTCTTATTCGCTATCCAGGGAATAAATTTTATTCAGGGTTTTATTCGAAGGTGGTAATACAGGCCCTAAGTTTCATTTAGTGTGTCGACAGCTATCAATAATCGAGTACTGCCGATCGGCAGCTCCCGATAGCCGTGGTGCTGTCGAGAGGTACATTTCTATCGGGATCTCGGGATTGAAACAGTCACAGTAATGGCGGTAGCATGGCGTTTGTTTTTGTTGAATGCTGCAGGAGAAATGGATAATGAACGCCAGTTACAAGCAGACTTTCTGAATTTTCGGAGTGAAAGGAAGCTGTAATCATACGAGACAACAAACATACTTATTTACAATGGTGTATCAGCCCTACTTCAAAGAAAAAACCCAAAGCCTTAAATGTGGAAGTAAAGAAATAATAATTTAATCGAGTTAAAATTTTCAGCTAAGCAACATTTTTTTCACAAAACAGTTATTCGTTAAAAAAAATTATTCTCATCACTTACCTTCAGCCATTTGTCGGCGGACTTGACCGCCCCAAAACCATCTGCATTCAGTAAATGTGCAAGTTCCTGCCACAGCATATTTTTGGTCGCAGTCGTAAATGACTTGGAAAATTTTCCGCTCAATAGTTCGGGGTGCATATCCATATAATCTAAAATAATTTTTAACTGCCTTTCTGAGATACATGCCCTCGTCATCTTGATGCTGCGAATGTAATCCTTTAGCGGAAGAAAACAAACACAGCATACACATATCTCCCGCGAAATGTCCCGCATGATTCCTTACAAATTTTACAGTCATTTACCATATTTGTAATGATTAGTTGAGCGTAATTATTTTTTACAACTAATTAACAAACATTTCTATTTATTCATCTATTTTATAACATATAAATAACATTTTCGATAACGTTTTCTTAGAGCTATATCATGTAATTATTTTTGTCTAGTTGCTTGCTATGACTGAGAAGAGGAAGCTATGGACCTTGGTGGAGGGGGTAAGAAAATTCCCGAGGAGCGAAAAGATATGGTGAACTAGACGTTCGGATGGCGATTGTATACTTATAATTGCAGTTTGCACACTTTTCGCTCTCGATCGGCAGAAATGGAGAATCTCTATCGGGAGGAGACCCGGTTATCGTAATCGACATCGACATCTCCCGATAGAAAACTCGATAGCCTTAGAATAAACCCCCAGTAGCCTTCCGAGACCTATACTGTTAACAACACCGTCGTATATTTGGTATTCAGTACGCACTGTTGTTAACAGATTCTATTAGCTTCGAAGCTAAGGTCAAATGACTTGGCAACACAGCTTTCAAGATGGCCACCGCATAGGATCGTGAGTTGTATCGCTCCCATTTTAAGTGTGGAAATATATGTTAACTTAATAATATTTATTCTTTATTACGAACCAAGTGTCACTATATATAGTTGTACCTAACATATATTGTTTGATAACAGAATTATCACTCAGTTAGCAAGTTATATGTGATTGCCTATATTTTGTTGCCGACTGTCTCTTGTCACTTAGTAAACACCTTGTTTATTCGCTGCTACTCTTGTGTATTTGCTGAACTCAAGTTAATATCAACTGCGTAATATATTTTGAAATAATTATTTTGGAGAAACATTTAATTAATTAATTTGTTTGATAGACCTTAAGTACTAGTTTATGTAAACATCCCAGCACAACTTTGTAGGCCTAACCATCAACATGACAGTTAAAACTGTTTTTCACATTCCCGGGTGCAGTTATGACTTGAATGGCATTTTGGAGAGTGAGGCAAAGCACATGAAGTTGAAACATTTCCTTGATATCAATTGATGTAAACACTGTGCATCAGTTGTTGATGATGGTATTATTTGTGACTTCTGTGGCAAATGGTTTCACTTTCCATGTGCTAGGGTCAATGTCGATGCAGTCCCCGAAGGTGAATGGAAATGTTTTTACTGTCAGTTTGATGAAAAACTTGCTGAAAAAAACACCATGCTGATGCATTCCAGGAGCAGATGATCTTGAAAGAAAAGGAAATAGAATACTGGAAAGCAGAGAATGTCAAACTTGCTGAAAAACTGGCCAGTGTGAGAGAGGAAAATAGTGAGATACTCCGAGACATCTGTTCATCTGACAAATTAGTATCCTCTCAGGAAAATTTTAAAGGTGTTACAAGAAAGCACAAAATGCCTAGACAATAATTTCCACCTCTAGTCTGTTCACAGGCCTCGCAACCAGAGCTGCACTGCAGGAATAGCTTCTCTGCTCTTGTTGACTTGGAGGAAGATGAACCAGAGATCATCACTCCGACAGCCAACAGCCCAGGAAGATCCAAGAGGAAAAGGAGTGTGCTCATCCTAGGAAGCAGTCACGCGAGAGGCATGGGAGAGAGTGTCAAAGAAAAACTGGGTGAGGGATTTGAATTGCTTACAATTTGCAAACCTAATGGTGGACTTGGTAGTGTTGCAGAAGATATAAGTAGATTAACGGAAGGTTTTTGTGAGTCGGACCAAGTTGTCATTGTGGGGGGAATGGGTAATAGCACTGACAAGAGTGAAAGATATTCAGTTGTTAAGGATATCAGCAACATTGCCAGGGCCACCGGTCACACCAGTGTGCTGATCTGTGAGACACCACAACGGCATGACAAACATGTTCTTGAGAGGAAGGTGCAGGCAGTTAACACTGCTCTGCGTGGCTGTGTGGGGTCAGGCAGATTCAGTCACATTGGTGTGATCAGTCTAGAGGAAATAACCAGAGCCGATCACACGAGACATGGTTTGAACTTGAATCGTTCGGACAGAGGAAACTTGCTGACCGAATTACTCGTACGATTCAGGGCACCCATGCCTCAAGTCAGAATATTCAGGACATTGTTGGTAACCGTAAACATATTTTAGAGTAAAAGACTCCATACCTTTAAGATTAAATTCATATAACAAAGAAGTTTCACTTGCACACCCAACCTAAAAAATAACTTACAATTCTTCAATCAATAATAAACCACCAATAAAAAATAATGCTAACAAATGGTGTCTTTTCCATCAAAATATAAGGGGTGTTACTAGCAAAATTAATGAACTATCAGTATGCTTACAACAATTGTCTACAGAATACAATCTGGACTTCCAAATATTATGTTTAACAGAAACTAATTTATCAGAAACATTTGCGAAGCAAGTAAAAATTCCTGGTTATTCCATCTGTTCCAGTTATTGTAGAACAAGTATCACTAAGGCAGGTACATGTATTTACATTAAAGAAAGTGGTAATATTAGTTGTGAAAATGACGTACATTTAATATTAGAAGATCAAGTTTTTGAATGTAGTTATGTATGCATGACAACTGAATTAGGTAAAAAAGTAATTATTATGAATACATACAGAGCTTCAACTGGAAACTTTAATAATTTTTTGAAACTGCTTGAAATTAACCTTAAATCGGTTTACAGACCTAACCTAGAAATTATTTTAAGTGGGGACTTCAATATTGATTACTTAACAGATAGCAACAGAAAAACTGAACTAAATAGTTTACTTAACACTTACAATTTGAAATCTATTGTTAACTTTCCCACTAGAATTTATGGAACCTCTCAGACGGCTATTGATAACATGTTTATTGACAGCAGCCTAGTTGCAACATATCACTGCTTCCTAATAGTAAATGGCTTATCAGACCATGATGCACAAGTATTAGTTATGCCTTCATTCAGTATACCTGCTAAAAACTGCCTTTATAAGAAAATAAGAACGTTTTCATTAGAAAACATCAAAAAATTCAAAGATGATCTACTCAGGGAGCAGTGGTCATCAATGCATGAATCTTATGAAACAAATCAAAAGTTTAACTGTTTTATTGACACAGTCCTCTTACTTTTTGAAAAAAATTTTCCATCCAGACTAACCTGCCATAACACAAACTCTAACAAAAACCCATGGCTCACTAAAGGAATAAAGATTTCTTGTGAAAACAAAAGAAAACTTTACAAAGCAGCCAGAGTTAGCAACTATCCTAATTTAATAAACCATTACAAGATATATTGCAAAATCTTATGTAATGTTATAAAATGTGCAAAAAAGAAGTACTTCAACAACCAAATTGAAAATTCAGAAAATAGAATAAAAACCACTCGGAACATTATAAAAAACACAATAGGGAAAACACATGAACAATGTCCAGTCGTAAAACTAAGAGTTAATGATACTGAATCTGCAGATCCTAAAATAGTTGCAGATATATTTAATTCAAATTTTCTAAATGCTGTAGATGAAATTCTTTGCAAAACCACAAAAGTAAGTGCATCAGCAATTCCTTTTCTCCAGGGCACAGAATACCCTGCTACGAGACTTAATTGTACAACCCCAAAAGAAATAGAAAGAACAATAAATTCTCTACAATCAAAATTGTCTAGCGGATATGATGGTATAAGTTGTAAATTGTTAAAGCAATGCGCATTTGAATTTAGTACTCCTCTAAGCCACATGTGCAATGCTATCTTTGAAACAGGTTTGTTTCCTGATAGACTCAAATGGGCTGTGGTTACACCGCTATTTAAGAAAGGGGACCGTTCTAGTGCAGCTAATCATAGACCAATCTCCTTGCTTATATCCATTTCTAAAGTCATTGAAAAATTAATATATATTTGATTGTTAAAACATTTGGAAAAAATAATATCTTCTCAACTGTCCAGTATGTTTTTAGGAAAAACATTTCAACCAATGATTCAATTTTCAAACTCACAAATTGTATTCTAAATGCACTTGATAAAAAGTTGCCTTCTGTTGGAATTATCTGTGACCTCACCAAAGCTTTTGACTGTGTAAATCACAAATTGCTGATAAACAAATTAGAATTTTATGGAGTTACGGAAATTACTAACAAATTAATGATGTCATATCTTTCAGAGAGACAGCAACAAGTATGTGTTAAAGATAAAAATATTTCTATTTTCTCAAAACCTGGTAAAATAAAACATGTTGTTCCACAAGGCTCAATTTTAGGTCCACTATTATTCCTAGTGTACATAAATTATCTACCACGTTCCCTGAACCCTAACGTTACACCCATTTTATTTGCTGATGACACAAGTATAGTTGTCTCTGGTGATACTGTAGAAGAACTCAGACAAATAGGAAATACCACATTTACAGAGTTGAACTCATGGTTCTCCTTGAACAGATTAAATCTTAATGTAGGAAAAACACATATTATGAATTTTTTGACAAAAAACAGTAAACAAACGGACGTACATATTGCTAGCAATGAAGAAAAAATCAATGAAACAACTAAAACTTAATTTCTTGGTCTACAAACGGATGTGTTCCTAAATTGGAAATCACATATTGAATATATTTTACCTAAACTAAGCTGTGCTTGCTTTGCTTTACGTAATATTGTCGAAATTTTAAACAAGGACACAGTAAGAATGGTCTATTTTGCATATTTTCACGTTATCATGACATACTGCGTCATTTTTTGGGGCAACTCCACTGACAGTAAAAAAGTATTTTGTATACAAAAAAGAGCAGTAAGAATAATGAACAGTAAGAAACAAACTGACTCCTGTAAATCTCTTTTTAAAAGCACCAAGATATTGCCATTGCCATGTGAATGTATGTATTCACTGCTCCTTTTTATGTCTAAGAACAATAACATTTTTGAGAAAAATGAATTCTAGCACAAGCATGACACTAGAAATAAAAAACACATTCACGTGCCCTCTGTAAATTTAAAATTAGTACAAAAAGGGCCTTACTACTCCGGTAGTAACATTTTTAACAAACTACCAAAAAACTTGCAAGAAATATTTTTCTCAAACCCTAAACTTTTCAAAAGAAAACTGAGGGATTATTTCTCAGAACATGCTTTTTATTCAGTAGAAGAGTACTTAAATCATAAACATTAAATTACATACTTGTATAACAGTGCTCATGTCAGGTCTCTTTCTCCCGCTTTTCTTCTTCTTTTTTCATATTATTGACGACTTCATCCAGTTGCAATATAGGAAGTGATGAACGAAGATAATTTATTCATATTATATTCTTGTACATAAAAGTATAACCTTATGTTATGTATAACCTTATATCATGTTTTTTATGTTATAACTATATATTATGTTAACTCTATGACATGACCAATATCTTTGTACAACATGTGCAGAAAAGATCATAAGGATACAATAAAACAAACAAACAGCGACACAGCTATCTAGACTACCAATTTTCTTCGCAATTCGTGCAATGAAACAAGGAGGCAGTGAAAAGACTTTGTTGATAAACATATTAAAAAGTAAATATTTTCTAACAACTTCGTGGGCAGGGCCGTTCGACTTTATTAGCCCGTACTTCAAACATAAAAATAGTAAGTACAGCAACCGCTTACGGCGCTAGTAGTAACATTTAAAGCCGGAAGCCGGGCCGGAAGTTATGCGTTTAAAAATGGCGTTCTATTCCTTGTTTGTTCCATGTGTGCGGATTTTGGATTAGTTTGCAGTTGAAACGTTTATAACTTTACACGTTATACTGATAAAAATGCCTTACAGGAATTATTGT
>PNEQ01063691.1:0-17857 GCA_003012365.1 Medauroidea extradentata | reverse complement strand
AATACCTCAAAACATCACAGTAAATGTCACACCCCGATTAATTGCACAACCACCGATGAAGCAAATTTTTAAAAATATTGCACCACATACATTACAAAATATCACAGTGCAATTTATGCTGTGTTGCAAAAATTGCACCTATATAGTTTGAAGCGCGATATAAATCACAAAAATCGCAGAGCGCTATAAATCGCAAAAAACGCAGCGCGATATATATCGCAGATATCGCAGCGCGATATATCGCATAAAAAATATTGCGCGCGATATTTAAAAATAATATCGCATCGCAAGCGATATATCGCAATATCGCACAACCCTATCCGCAGGTACCATCTCCTCATTCAGCTTCCCTTCTGTCACCATCATTTCACTGGGGAACTGGTCAACTAGGGCCTAGTGGGGAGAGAATGAGTGCCTAGCCCTGGTGGACGAAGCTCGGGGTACTTCGTGCCGGCGCTGTTGGGCTATGGTGGGCGTGGAAGAACGTCTGGCCAGGTACACGGTGGTCGGGCAGGGTCCCACACTTGCCCAGTGTGGTGGGAAGAACTGCACTCGACTAGAGTGGCGTAGTGACCCGCTTGCCTGGGTGGTGTGATCCCTAAGCTTCCTGTGCAAGGGAGTGGCACCGAGTTAGAGAAAAACCGATGTGGTAGGCTAGCCCGGTTCGGGGAGGACCTGATCGGATGCTGTCAGGCTACGGTGGGCGTGGAAGCACGTCTATACGGGTGTGTGGCGGTCTGCTCAGGTCCCGCGCTCGCCTTGTGTGACGCGGGCCCCATGCAGGGTGGTTGGACAGCTCTGTCACCTCAGCGATCCCCAAAAGGGATGTGACACCCCCCTAGTGCAGGCGTGAGGTTAGTTATTAGTTTTATCCACCCACATGTGTAACCTCCATGCCTCACCAACACTCCCAAGATAGGCACCGGACCAGGTTGCCCCGAGCTGTCTGGCGGGCGAGGCGCCTCCAACAGGAGACACGGCAGGTCGCACGTAGCAGGAGCCCCATCGCCACATCTGTCCCGAACCTGACTCAGAGAAGGTAGATGAGCCCCACCAGGTGGCTGGAAAGGCCTCCCTTCCCACCGCAAGACAACAGGAGCGAGAAGCGGCGGCTCGGCAAATAAAAGAGCAGCGGGAGCAGGCTGAGGCCTGGGGGAGGAGGGTCTTTCCCGACTTTAATCAGTGGGCAGAGTCCCACCAGCGATACCACAATCCCACCTCTGCCCCTTTTACAGATGAGATCCTCAGTAGGTGGGCATTAGTTTTAGTCAAGGTAAACACAGGGGACCATCCCATCGTTCAACTGCGGCACCACCCCGCGAGGTAGTGTCGACAAAAACCAGTCTGCAACAATGGATGGTCACCCAGAATAACTGCAGGAGAGACTCTACCACACCAGGGGCAGCAGCCTATGTACAGTAACTCTTGTTGGAAATTCGGGTGCAACAGTGTTACGTCTGAACTTCAACGGTGATACCCAAATTGTGAATGTTTCATCAACATTATAATATTTTATTATCCTATAGACGTATGTATTTTGTATACTATCAGACATAAAATATTGCACCCTACCATAAAAATGAATGCTTCATGTTTCTCATGCCGATTGTAGCAGTCTGTGTTGTGAATATTTGAGTTGGTAAATTAATACAATGAAATTCAACAGAAATTGAACTCTTTACAACATAAATGTTTTAGTCTACTGTAACGTAGAATGACTTCCAATAAATAACAATGTAGAGTATCATAATAGAGTTTGTTTATTCAACCTGAATACTAATTACAGACGATTCAGGATAAAGCGAGACTTTCTAAGCCTTGCTTAGTTTCCATTTTCAGCAACTTCATATCTTTCCAATGCATGTAAATATGCATAAACATTGCAGTGTGTTTTCAGACCTGTACAATGTTTTTCCACATTTTACTGCTTCCAAAAGTGTTATTTACAATATCTACACTTAAAATGCACTACTGATAAAAAAACATAGTACGGTATATTGTTAGGGATACATTACAAATATTGGTGAAGTAACTTCTATATTATAAGATAGGGTAACGTATGGTAGCTCTTTAACATATGAGCTACAATGCCTCTATATTCCTCCCTAATTGTTTGTACACAATTCGTAAATAAAAAAGTCAATAGTTTAATTTGCAAAACGTCTACATTGAGGGTCAGCTTGTCAAATTGTATAAGTTATATAACATGAGTGACAAACAATGGCCAATGTCTTAAAACATTTGTGAATGACAAACAAACCTGAAGTAGCCCTACACATATCCACTGTCCAATATAGACTTGAGTACAACACACAATTAAAGATTCAGGAAACTACCTGTGTCAAGAACTCTCAAACTTAAGAAAATTAAACATAAAATTTCAAATACTGTATTTAATATGTGCTTGTTAATTCTAAAACAGTGACATACAATGTGCAGTTAATTCTGTTGTAAGTTAGGGTCATAGGCCTACAATATGTCAAATTACTTTTACAAAACACATAAATAATTGTGTGCACTTAACTCTACATCACTACCAAACAAAACTGCCATTGCAGTGAACAAAACCACAGTCAAAAATTTTAAAATTCTTTCCATATACTGTATGTTCAAGCAATAATGAAAACATTCAGCAGATGAAAACCTGAATATAAGCAGTATAATAATAAGAAATTTGGCAGTAATAAAACATAACACTTCACAGAATATTTATAACTTCATCCCGTCTGACAACCATATGAACATACGTTCTATCTCGATACTTCTATGAGTGACAAAATTAAAATTTTTCTTCATGAGAGAATGTACGATACACCAAGTACAATGTTAAACGCGAAGCTTGCTCACAATATCTCTGGGTGAAACCAGAACTCTGTGACTCTGACCGCTAATAGACTGTGAGCTGACAACAGAAACTGTCTGAAAAATACAAGTTACTTAATGTTTGTGAGATTGCACCGCGCAGAGTCTAGAGTCGGTGTCGGCGGCGCATAGTGGGATTGTTGGAAACTTATATCAATAGAAGTATTTTTTTTTTCTGTTCACGCCCTCTTAGCCTTCTATTGCTTAACTTCTGTTCTCTAGCTATCCCCTCTCCTCTTCCTTGCCTCTGCGCAGTTTGATAAGCCCTGGCCAGGTTTACCTGTGTGCTTGTGTTGGGCCGCTACTTCAATTCTATTTCTTTTACACTGAGAATCGACAGCACAAGTTATGTAAGTTATTGCTAGCTCCATTTGTCTAGTGTGTAGGTTCGGGACTTGCTCCCCCCATGACGCGCAAGGCGGCTGCCGTCATGCGTATTAATATGTTGCAGTTCCTCTATGTAGCTAAGTTTATAAATTCAATTACAATGAAGTCTTTTAAAAATTTCTTTTGATTTTAAATATTATAGGTTTACGTTTGTTTCTGGAGTGGTTTGGTATAATGATTTTCTTGTACAATACTATGTTTGTATTTTTCGTCGTGTTTTTAGCACCATGTGCCGTGATGACCCTTGATCTCAATTTTGTGTACTGCCCGCATTTTATTACTTGCAGTATTTTATTACTCACTATCTTAATTTCCTGACGTTGAGTTTATATGAAGCAATTGGAGTTCGTGTACGAGACTTAGCTCTAGATAGTTTATGATATATGTAAATAGCTCACCCATAATTTGACAATGAAATTTTCTGTATAATGATGAATTCTAGATTTTGCTTCTGTCGGAAATCACATGAAAATAATAATGTATTGCACACGTTTAAGTGCTGAATGTCAGGTGTGTTTGACTCGGTACTGTACATTAATGACAATAAAACTGTGAGGTCATATGCCATAATATATATATATATATATATTATTATTATTGTTGGTGTTGTATCAATTTGTTACGTGCATTGGCGCACAATTCAATTTAAATGTAGCATGACATTTCATTGTATTAAAATATGTATGTCATTAAGTGATGCTTAAGATTCACATATGAAGTGAATTGAAATTTTTTAAATAGTATCTAATATATTTGCTGTCATTTTAGATTGTTTGTAAAATGTTTCTTGGAAGCAAACAGATTTCACGTAATTCAGATCTTACATGGAAATAAAATTTGTAACTTCAGTATTTCATTATTTATTACTTTGTGCAATATTGAAACATGTAATTTTCATTTATTAAGTGGCTTAGTTTGTGAATAAAGGCCTAGAACGTTATTCAGATTGAGGGTAGAGTCTTCTGGAATTTCATTGAGGGTAGTGTTTGATGCTATTGAACTTTATTTTGCAACTCACAAAATAAGATTCAAGTTAAAGTTGAATTGTTTGGTAGGATAACACATAATTTGACAAAAAAGTTTACTAATTATTAATAAAATAATCAGTCAAATTAAATAGAATCAGGACTGTTGTACAAAAATTAAAATATGTGGAGCTACATTTGGTAATCCACTGCCAAGCATACGAGAGAGACAACTATTGTTAAGTGGAATTATGTTAAGTAACATGCAGTGATAACTGTATTTTCAAAGACTGATTTTAAAAAAGTACACTCCCTATTACCCGTGCCCCGATAACCCACTTTTCGGATTATCCATGTGTCGAAGACAGTACGAACAGACCTTTATGAAACATTAGAATTTCAAATATGGTGCTCAAGAATGGATAAACAAGATATTACAATAACTTTTTCTCGTGTTTACCGTGCAACCCCGATATATTTTTATTAGTTTTGGGGAAACAATGAGTAAATATAGTATTTGTAGGCAAAATCGTACATTTCTACAGTATACAAGTAAATCGTAAATAGCTTCCATTTTTTTTATTTTTATGTTGGTAAATGGGCTATTCGCGAATAATCCATGTTTTCCAAATAACTGTCCATTGCTCAAAATTAATTAACACGAATAACTGAGAAATTACTGTATTTTCTCTCTTTATCCTGAATGGCCTAAAATACATTTTTGTGTGTTACGGATTACAATATTAAAGTTTTGGCAATGTTTTCAATTGTAAATGCTTAATACCATGGTCACATAAAACAGAACATTTTAATCAAAACAATTTGTTTGTTCTAGAAGCCTTAAAAATTACAACTTGCCTTTAAGTGAGTTCCTTACACAACTTCACCAACAGAACAATGCTAACATACCTGCTCATTAGTAAATTTATACAATCAAAAAATTATTAATTTGGGCACGTTGATTAAGATGATATTTTATTAAGATAAGTAGAACATTTTCAAAATTAGATGTTAAGTATTTATGTTAGTAACTTAACTTGACAGCAACATGTAAAAATTTTTTTTATCCAACAAAAAGAATAATACACTTCCATTTAAATACAAAGGCAATAAAAACCTAAAATTTAGAGTTGGTGGTAATATTTTAAAAATTAACTATTCCGTGAGGCAGGGAAGTGCAACTTCAACCAGTACTCAGACAAAGAGTTAATATATGTATCAAAGTAGAACATCATAGTTATCACTAACACATACATAAGTTTCAAACACAGAGAAAGAAAAACATACGGAAGCACACAGTGGGAAAATACACTCAGGACAACACAGCAGTGAAGAAGCACAGCTAAAAACTACAAAAGAAACAATGAAAATCCAGTAACTATAAAAAACACTTAGAAGAAGGCACAAAATAAATGACATGGCTCAAAACTTACAACCATCACCACAGCAAACACATACCCTGTCCTTGAAGGGATTAAATGACACTTGTTTGAGAAGTCAAGTCAAGTAGTGTATGCAGCGGCTCACAGCACTGTTACAAAGCAAACACACGTCGTAAATCACTCAGCACAACTTAAGTACGTCCATGGGAAAGTAAAGGCAGTGCTCAGCTGCTGTGTCGCTCGTTAGCTTACTGAGCTCGTACGTCTCATCATGGCCTGTGTTTGATTGGTCAAAACAAGTGCATGCATTACAAACTGTGATTGCACTAACTCTGTTCCTAGAGTTTCAGACGACAGCTCTTCTTTTCATAAAGTCAACGAGAACAAACTCTCCATAGTACCAAAAAAAATTTGTGGGAAAAAAAAAGAATATTAAAAAAAATTGTTTAATTTTTTTTACATGGGATTGTAATCCGTGTTATACAAAATCAATGATGGCAAAAACTTTATGGAGAATTCTTTTTTTCAAAGTTATAAAAAAATCATGACAACTGACTCAAAATTTTAGTATGTATGCTAAAAGCATAACAATAAAATTGTTTCACTTAACATTTAAAGCATAATGATTTTCTTTATCTTAAAAATTAATTTCAACACCTCAATACCTAACAAAAAATAACTCAAAACTGGTTTCAAAAATATGCATTTAAAAACAAAAGAAATATTTTTAAAACGTTAAAAATATAAAATATCTTGGTAGCACAAACAAGTAATTTTATTGGTGTAAACTTAAGTTTTGCTGATTAGAGGATACACATTGAGTAACAACAGACAAAGAACACAATGATGGCGCACACAAACAAAGGCACGAAAAGCAGCAGTGTGATATTTTCCAGGCCACCATTAAACTCAAGAAGGCATGCAGGCACACTCAGACAATCTACATCTGTTATGGGATGCCAGTGTATCTAACAGACGGTTTGTCAAACTTTCACATTTACACTGTGTACACAAGTTCCCACAAAAAACTTCCACCCAATACTGAAAAATAGATATACCATTGTAGAGTACAAATGTATACTGCAACATGTCTGATATTCAATACGCAGAAAGTTTCTTCACAATTTTGTATGCAGTTAATTAAGCCACACAAGAAGCTCGCATCATCATTATTAAATTTCAAAAATCTAAATGCAAGAGGATTCTAAAGTAATAACTGCCCATGTTCAAATAGGCAGGGTGAGTAGTGATGTTATACATCAGCATATCAGCTGAACTTGATTCACTGCAGGATGACAGCACGAATGCTTTGATGCTAAAAGCAAAACCCCAGGACCTACCTAAAGGGCATTCGTAGGTACTCGTCTCTAACAGTCCGACTGTTTACAATTCTCTGCAAGATTCACTTGTACGAAAATAGCGTAATATTTGCCTAACAAACTGTTGCATTTATAAACATTTCTATATGTTCTCTTTCTAATTTCCACATTCAAATAATTAAAAATCAATAATACATGGCGACAGCAATCAAACAGGCAGTGATGCAAGAGAAAGATATCTCAAAATATTTCAAACTGAACAAGATTCATCCGATACTAAGAAATTATGAAATTATTGAGTTTCTTTACATAGTCTTCCAGTCATTAAAAACTCATTTTAACATAAATGTGAACATAGCTGATAAAGAATATAACCAGAAATGCAAATGGTTCTAGTGAAAACTACGACATATAAAAATTGTAGATCAACAAGACACTGCCGAAAAAAGGAAATTCAAAAATAATAATATATTGATGATACTAGAAACAACCCAGGGTATAACGTTATTGATGCAAAGTATATTACATGCATAAACAGAATGTTTATTATTTACAGTATGTATGTGCACATTCATTACGCAAATTAGTTTGATAATGTGTTCAACTTCAATGCAAGTGCTTCTATACGTAAAACATTAAATGGTCACATCAAAGGGCCAAAGTGCAGGAGTCTACTATTGGTACACGAACCAATCCAGTTCTACACTCTCAACTACTGGAGGAAGTGGGGTGGCATTAAAACCTATGTCAGTAACTTTTAAATATTCCCTGTACGTTCTGCTCAACATGAAAATTTATAATATTGAAACATAAATGCACTACTATAAAGTTTATTTAAGTGTTCTATTATTGTAGTTATCTCGAAACAATTTACTGTTCCAATTATCAGACAACTACATTTAAGTTATTTGAATTTTGCCATGAATTGTATAGATGCACTTCTCAGAAAGATTAAACATGCTGTCTATGAAAGTGTATGACAGTCATGAGAAAATTATGATTATAGAATATTTAAAGCATTTAACAGAAATGCCAATGAGTACATTGTATCTTATGATAAAGGAGTGTATCACAACACTGCCTCAAACAAGTAAACAGAAAAAATAAAGCAATACAATACATAATTCAAGATCCTGCACTTCACTAAACAATATTTGTCACATAAGAAACTGACATCATGTACACAGTTCACAATTGCTAACTGCTGGAAATTTAGCTTCTGAATAGTCTCAAGTTGGGTCCAATAGGTTTATGTAGTGAAAAGATGAGAACACACTGTAAACCTTCTTCAAACGTACGTAAACAATTAACCAAAGACTAATAAACAAACACATAAGTGTACACTATAAAGGCAACATAAAGGTTTGCCACAAGCAGAACTGCCAACTTCAGTTTAACACTCTTCCTTAGTTCTTTTTGTGTAAACTCACACTTTCACACAAATCATGTACTTAAACATACAGTTCCTTGGTGAAGATGTTTGAAAAACTTTTTAGTTGGCAGGATTTCAACTGCATCTTGTACAAAACCACGCTGAACATCAATATGTTTCGCTCCGTTGTGTAGCAGAGGGTTATGTGCAGACTATAGCGCATCTTGACTGTCAGTCCGCACCGCAACAGATTCATCTCTCCCAAACAGCTCCATTAAGAAATTTCTCTTTAAACTTGCCTCTTGGTAGCATTCTCCAATTGCCATATATTCTGCCACTTACCTAGAGGATGTAACTTTTCACTGCTTCTTCGTCCCCCTCACTCCCCCTCGTCAATCACCCTCCACAAAAAAAAAAAACTGCACCCGCCAACGTAAAAGCATATCGTCGATATATTGCCACAAGGGAATATCACATTTGTTGCAATGTGATATTGGCATTTTAAGCAGTGTGCCAAAAGGGCCAATATCGCATATTTTAAAATGTCATATTGGCTCTTTTGGCAATATACCGACGATATCCAATAACAATTTATCTCATCATTTGTCTAATCAGTGTCATTAAACTAACAACATCCTATATTTCTGAATCTGAGGCATTATATCAATGTTCTCTTGAGTAACTTAACACTCGTTTAGAACTTGTCCTGAGTTTTTCACATTACCTGCATTGAACTGGCTGACAACACTAGATGCATGTTCTGTGCCTGGCCTACTGATCACAGCAAGATACATGAGTGAGCTTGACAGACTTTGACAAGGAAAGCCAGAAGAATCTTGCTATCAGTCTTTCTAAATCTTATTAGTGTTTCTTCTGTGTAGTTCTTTGATCCATGTAAATTTATAATTTCTGTTTGTCTTGTTTAATTCTATACCAAACAGTGCCTTGCATCTATTCAGGATAAGAGTTATAAGTTTTATTGCTTCCGACAAGTTGTTAGATAAGATTAGACAGTCATCAAAATTACACGGCTACAACCAAAACACACAACTTGTCACACTAACCGTTGACGTACTGTTTAGATGATGGCCTATTGTAACCAGCTTCAGTCGGAGAATGTTTAGTTTCTGAATCCAGGCTCTGGAATTTTGATTAGGCTCTTGTCCTCTTGACCCTTAACTACAAATTCATCCGGCTGCTCTAAAGACATAATGTTCTAATTCATCATTAAGAAATGCAGTTGTTACATCTAGCTGATCAATGGCCAAGTTCAACTGAACAGCCAATCCCAACAGATAGTCCTGTTGAAGCATTCTGTCAGCCAGTTTTGTTGTGTGTTGTCATTAATATTTAATACCTAAAACTCTAAAACAATTTTTCAAATGCAGCATTTATATACATACTCTTTTCCTTTCAACCCATCTCGTTTCAAATAAACCTTCAATCCGTTCATTCTTTGCCTCCACTTCATTGTTATTCTAGAGGAATAACCACTGTCTTTCTAGTATCGTCTTCGAGGAAAGTCAACGTATAATGTGCATACTAAAATAATTTTGGCGGCAGTTCTTTAAAGTAGTAATCCTTCGTGTTGTCATTTATGTGTTTACTTCTGTGCTTGTTTATTTAGTCACTGGCAGGCTGTTTACCCACCATGTTTACTGTTGAAGAATGTGCACCATGTGTTTTAATTTTTTTAATGTATAAACCTATGAAACCTGAGTTGAGACTGTACAGAAAGTAAATTTACAACAGGTTATGGGCCCAGGACACGAAAACTGGGTTCCCCTTCGGCTTGTTTCGAAACTTATTTTTTTATGGAGAGCAGGAAAGTGAGGTCACTGGATTTTATGACGACTTCTTTAACAGAGGTTACGGCCTTCTGCAAAAATCTGCAACAAGCTCGCAGAGATTCACCGTCTAGCAAATCTAGTTTCTATACGTCAAGTGAGGTTAAGGTTTCTTAATTTTTTGTTGTGATCTGGTGCCTACAAGAGTGGCAATACTAACACACCTACGTTGTACCACAACAGTAACCATGGCAACCATGACTAGTTCAAACTTCTTGCACAAATGAGAAAATTGAAAAATTCAAGCAACTATAAAAACTGGAAGTTTCAGATGAAACTGTATTAGATTTATGAACATTTATTGTACTCGGGAAACAATTATAGATGAAGAAAAAGATCGGAAGACACACTAAAAGATTGGACTAATGGTTAAAACTCAACGCCTTGTGCATATATGCTTGGCAAAAACTACTTAACAAGTGTGGGAAAACTGAAGACAGCTAATGAAGAATCTGATTTGTACGGAAGTGTTACATTATTGACAAATACACAACAGATCCTGGCAGGTACAACACTATGGACGAGTATGTAACTACCATTATGACCATACAACAACTGAGGGACATAAAGAGGCCCATAGATGAGTTGTTGGCACTGTGCGTGTTGATAGGTTTATCCACAGTAATGGCAATAGAACACTAAGGATCACAACTTGCTGTACTAATGAATTTGGTAAACGCGAGTTGTTGATGGAAATCGGAAAGTCCCAAGCACAAGAAGGGCCAAGTGGTGGAGATTTCCTTTGTGGAAATAAAGCCCACAAAGGGTTGTCAAGGGGTGAAATGGAAGAAGAATTCCAATTCAACAGGTACTTTGAAACGGTTCAACTGTGGGGGTGTAGCACACTTTGCAAAGTAATTCCCAAGTAAAAGCATGCCCAGGACGAGCACCAAGCCTGAAGGTAAGGATAATGAATGGTTACTGCTCATGGCATTATTAACTAGTGTGAATACTGCAGATCACTACGTTTACTTTGGTACTACAGTAAAATCTCTTTATAAAGACCCCTCACTGTACCCTAGAATAGGGTTTTTATATAGGGGCAGTATTTATGAAGAGGTTAAATTGTAGAGTAAAACCCCTGTTTTAAAACCCCACAGTTCTTGAGGAAAGGGTTGTTATAAAGGGGTTTTACTGTTCCAATCACATGATTAATAGAAAGGACTGTAGGGATATAGATATCTGCCTTGCCTACTACCAGACATGGCCACACTATGTAATTGTGACCTAATCCAACCATATCCTGTCAATTGTAGTGTTGCGGGGCAGATCATCTCGCTGAGCTCTCACTTGGCAACTGGCCAAACACTGACCCAGTGAGATGGGGAAACAGGTAGATGTCCACAAAGGAACCAGGATACAAAGATGCAAGAGGGGGTCTCCCAGATCCACTTCTATTAATTGAAATGAGTACTTGTGAATCTGTGAGCCACTAAAATATGAATGAAACTGAGACCAGGGGAGTGTTTGTTTCCAATGTGCAAAATCACACTGCTTTCAACTGTCCAGATACTCTGCAGTATTCTGGAGGAAGTGTTGTCTGTAGGTGGCATAGCGTCTATCTTGACGGCACTGCCACGTTGGTGAGTCGCCAAATCCTGTATGGCAGAGCTCTGCGTCTCAGGGCAGTGTGGTGCGTTGCGGTGGTCCTCTAAGATCGGTGGTCCTCTAAGATCAGGGCTGTGGGGTAGTCGGTTTTCATGCGACGTTCCAGGTTATGTGCCAGACAGAGGAGATGTCTCAACTGACGAACTGCAGGGGAAATGTCTGGTTTTATATTGGCTATGTCAATACTTATGTCGCACGTACTAATCATGGTGCAGACTACTGGCGATTCTGTAATCTCCGAGAGGATGTAGGTCCATACCCTTTTACCATTGTTTTCCTTCACAAGGAGGCACGTTCGAAGTACGTGATTGCAAAGCTCACAGATTGTGTTCCACCAGAACACAGGTTGGTAGATTTGTCCCCAGTCCTGTATCAACCATGAGTCTGGCAAGGAACGTCTATGCTCCCACATGTTGCCCGTGGTACTGACTGTTTCACTCAGCCAGCAACCTTAACCAAACACCCAAAAGAGGAGCGTCAAGGATTGAGTACCACCAACTAGCGGACTCGTCTACCAGCCTTATTTAAAATGTTAGGCCCGGCAATGTGCTGATGTAATGCCCCACGTAACACAGATGGCGTTAGCCAAGTCACTTAAAAACTCAATTACTTAAGGCTAGTTCTCCCATCCCATCCCATCCCATTGTCTGGCAATGATGACGCCCATACATGTGTGCATGCGGTGATATGAAGACAAATTTTGATATCAAGAATAAAGATTTACAATATGTTATTTAAGCTTAATAAAAGAGTACACAGTTGTTTCTCGATGCTCCCATTTAATCTCAGTGATTGTAAACTACCGGCTTCCACAGGGCTCCAACAATACCTCGTGTCCACCTCATTTGTCAAACACCTACGCTGATTTGAGTGTGGCCCAAAAAGCCTATTGCCTGTGAGAAACTCTCAAGAAATACAAATGCAATACCAGTAATAATTAATACCTACCTACTGCTGTAAGGTCATGTGTCATATGTCCATTTTTATACTAACAAACTAAAGACGTTTGTTGGACCTACACCATCACTAGCTATGGCATAAATACAACACAACACTTCACTCTGTCATTCAACCACATTGCAAATATCATTCAATGATCACACTTCTATACCACCTGGGCAGAGTGACTGAGACATATAAAGTGGTAAGTGGCTAGTCACATGGTGCACTCTTCTCAGAGCACACGTGCCAACAGTGGAGGATATTAGTGACGTGACAGACCGCTCCTGCAAGCATTGTCTGGCATCATACTCACTTAGTGCACCACCACTCAAGCGACAGTCCTACTACGCTAAGCATAACCACATACTGTACATACGTAGATACTGGAAGGAGTAGTTAACCAAACACACTCCCTCATTGCACCCTTTAACAGGCTGTAACAAAGTACGATTCCAAGAGGCAAACAGACCTCGCAGCTTAATGCAGTGTACTGGTAATATCATCAGCAGCCACTACTTTAGAACTGAAGCCAACGTTCAAGTATTTCTATTGTGTGACAAGACATGCTTGCCAGTTAAATCAGCTGAACAGTTTTCCCCCAGCCACGAGTGCTATGCTTGGCATCAATGACTGTGCATCATTTAAGCCAGCAGTGGGTATGCACCACAAGGCAATATAGAGACTGTCGGAGTGAGAATGACATGCTATCTTGCAACAATAGGATGGCACGGCTGGTTCCTTTACACACAGTTCCTTAGGATGATGTGTTGGTCAGATTTTCAAATGAAGATGTGGAAAGAGCAGGCGGGGAACAGGAGGCATCACTTGCCAATAAAGTCAAGCAAAGTTGTAACTGTCGAGGCAAAAGAAAGAGCCTGATAATCTAGCATGAGGGCAAGAGCTGAAGAACTGATCCCAAGGATAGGAGTAGCCAGACACCAAGGATAGAATTTCTCTTTTCAAACCTGATAAAAATGCTACGAGTGAAAAGTAAATTTCGATTTCATTTCAATCAATGTCTATTTAGGGGTGACATGCTTTTCTCATACATACAGAAGTGCATCTATACAATTACAGTATGAAGAAAGGAACCTTGAATATGGAGTGTCAAAATGAAATTGATAATTATGCTGATAGATGACTAACACTGGTGTACCTAGCAAAAAACAAACTCCCTTCCGACTAATGCAAATGTATTTTAAAAAAGTTACTACTTACTACACTGATTTAACTTTGAGAAATAAATACTGCAGAACATCTCAGAGGGTGTGTAGTACATATAAATATTCAAATAGTGTAATTGAGTAAATGTTAAAAATAAAAACAAAAATTTTGAGGGAAATGGGTCAGTAAAATAAAATCATTACAGATTACCGTAATGTTAATGGCACCTAGTAAAGAACGCGAATAAAATGATTAATTAATAAAACTTAAAGATTACTTTGGAAAAAAAAACTATATTTATATGTTTAAAGTTGTACGTAATATTGAACGCCCCATACAGTTTCACACTGGCAGAAACTTTTTTGCCACTCCTCTGAGTAATAGGGAACCATTTAAAACTACTGAGCATAAGTAGTTGGTCTGATACAAAGTGAAGGAAATAAGAGGTAATAAACAATAAGAGGAGACGAGACGTAATGTAATAGGTAATGTTGTTGCGAGATAGAAGAGCTACCTTCTGTTTGGCTTGACTAACCTGAGGCAGAGGGAGAAGTTTTTGTGTACTACAACTGACCTGTAGCATAAAGCCATCAGTGCAAACACAATGAAAACCCCCCCTACGACCGACATCAGAGTCACAACCAAGAACACAGTGTTCGTACTGTGGTAGCTCTCTGTGAGCAACATGCAAGATATCAAGTTGTCGCATCCACACACAGGGCAAGCACATTACATTCACATGAAACACGGGTAGGACAGTGAACATAGTTACACATCCGCCATGTGGATGAAGAGGAGGTGGCAGTTAGTAGTGAAACAAAAAAGCAACTCACAGTTGTGAAGAGAACAGCCGTGGATCCGGACGCAGGCAATCCAATACGAACGGCGAGCCGTGTTAGTAGCAGTTTGATTATGTGCAGTTTGATTAACGGTTACAGTCGTTACCGTGCGTTGAGCCGAGCATCCCGTGGTGGAGATGGTGTTGCATGCACACAGCGAGAAAGAGAAGGAAAGATAGATCAAGAAGACAGACAAGATGAAGAGCTGGGAGCAAACAGTAAGTATCAGTAACGCAATATTACACTAGCTGCATACATTGTCAACTTTAAGAGATTCATGTAACAAGGAAAACATACACAACTGCCGTGACTCGCTACGAGACTACGCTGAAACATAGCCATACATATCTGCACTACAATAATACACAAACACACAAGAATCACAACTGCAGCGTTCCAAACGAAGCTAAATGTAATTCAAACACGACCACTGTAAGAGGACAGCTGTAAGTCAACAGTGCAGCAGTTCCACACATTTATCTCACACTCTGTGTCATTAATAACTATTAGTTATGTACGTTAATAGGTAATGTAGTCAATCACACAAAGTATCCTGACAATTGTATTCGAGTGAAAGTTTCAAAAATTTAACTCCCTCCCCCTCCATCATTTTGATTAATAAAAACATTTTACTTTCATAATCCACTATTAATCAATAAGCATTTAATCAAATTATAAAAACAATTTAATTTCTGGTTTAACAAAGGATGTGATCATGGGTGACAAAATGATAAAACTGTAATATTTACTATAAATTTTGCTAAACGATGCTTTCCTATATCTTGTCTAATTTGCGTCAATTTCAAATTCATCAATACATTTATGAAAGATAGTTGTACTATCCTTTAAAAGTCATCTGAGGTGCATCAGGTGCACACTATTGAAAAGACATCATTGTGAAAAGTTGAAAATGGCCAGACTACAATGTTTCAATGCAGTTTCTGGTTTCCCCAAGCACCGAGGGAGACTTCTGTTGGATCACGCATCTGATAATCAATTTTCTCACAGAAAAAAACTCTAGATGAATGATCAAACATATGAGCATTCTTGCGCTGTTTCTAAAAGCTGGTGAACTAAATTCTGAATGCCACAATAATTCCTGGATGAATTCCAGAGAAACCAAAAAGATTGTCTCAGCACGTACATGTGTCAGATGTACCTGGTCTTGAGAAAAGTGCAGAACATGGGTTCGACACCCAGAGGAAGGGGAAGAGCAGGAGGGGTGGTAACAACACCACTCAGTTCCAGATAGATTCGTCTAATTTAAGGGGAGGAAGATATGCAATGTCTATAAATCAATCTTTGCACTAAAGATGTACATCATTAAGTTACATCACAAGTTATGAAAAGTACATGTATCCTGATGTTACGAACTTGGATTATACAGAACATCAATTTAGCAATAACCGTGACCTGGGGTTCTCTAATCGTAGAACTGAGATTTTACGAAACATTAATTTGGCGACAAGATTTTTTGTGAACGGTGGAAACTTTGTAAAATCGGAGTTATACTGTAAACAATTACTATGATATTTAAAATACCCGTACTTTTAAGAATGTGGCTACTATTAAAATATAATTCCATGCTTCCCTTAGTGCGGAAAAAATATGGTGCAGCACTGTTTGAATAATAAAAATATACCAATATATTTACAAGGAGAGAGGCCAATGCACATTTATGTGCAGTCCTACTGTACTGCGACCTATGCTGCAAAACTCTGTAGCTGAATAGCACATAGATCTGAACTAAACAACAGTTTTTATGTGTACAGTAGAGTCCCGTTATAACGAGGTGTTACGGTTCCTGGTTCGAACCTCGCTATTGCCGAGATCTCGCTGTCAAACAAGTTTGGTCGATTTTGACCCCCCAAAACAAAAAAAAGTGCCCTAAAATTGCATCGACTTGTTACAACAGTGAATATTAACGTTTTGTATTAATTCAATCATGTATTATTTACAAATGTTGGCTTGTGCCCTACGCAATCGACACATAAAGTAAGTTTGCGGGGGACGTAACTCGGCCGCCGCAGTATCGTCCAAAACTCAGTCACTCTGCCGCAGTGTCTTGGCACGGTATGGCGGGCGGCTGCTGCTTCTGCATGGCGTGATCGCCTCAAACCATATAGCAACAAATACCGTATTTACTCGCATAATGGCCGCACATATTTGACCAAACTTTTTCCCCACAAAAATGGGGTGCGGCCATAATGAGGTGATTTAAAAAAAATTGAAAAAAAAAAATTATGTGGGGAAAAAAGTTGCATTTGCATTTGTTAACAGGACTGACTTGTTAACATTAATTAATATTGCGTAGAAATATTAAGAATATTCCTGTGATTCGCCGATGACCAGCTGGCTGAACATGTGTTTATGTGCACATGTAGTGCCGCGTGCCGGCTGCTGGCCGGGCCGCCAGGCGCCAGCGCCGGGTTGTATTCCAAGCTGACTAGCTGGCAACAGCGCAGTGAATCATCATCTGTTGCAGCACATTCCGTTCTCACCACCACTACCTCACGTCCCTTCCCCCTCCAGGTCATTCTGTGACCACCCAAGTGGAGTGTGAAACAGAGAAGGTAGATGTGACTGCAGGTCCACTGGTCCGCTGCGTTTACCGTTGTTTCCGCATCATCCCGTGACCTTCCTCTCCCCCTCCCCTTTCAAACCCTTAGCGGGCACAGGTGGCGATGCCCCCCAAGGTCATAGCCTTGTTGACAGTAACGGGAGCTTTGAAACCTGTTTTTGTGTTGTTCAGGGGTGGCCAAGGCAGCGTAGCCTACTGAGAAATACTGGTGCGGCCTTTATGCGAATTTTTTAAAATACCATTTTAATCATTTCAAAACAAGGATGCGGCCATTATGCGAGTAAATATGGTAGTTGCTGTAAAATTGCATTCTTAACAAACGAAAATAAGGACCAGTATTTCAAGGCTTTTTTTTTTTCAATTTGAAAGGCCAACATACCACCCCATCATTTCCACTGACATTTACAACACGGTACTGGCTGCTTCAAAAATTACGAAAATGACTATCTTATCAGACTATGGGATAAAATACCGTATTCACTCGAATCTAAGACGCCATCGAGTCTAAGATGCAGCCTACTTTCAATGATTAAAATTAAAAAAAGTTTACATGCGAGTCATGCATTTCTTATCAAAACACATTATCTTG